>CM059205.1:60000-187500 GCA_030347435.1 Clarias fuscus | reverse complement strand
TGTGATGGTGTGATGAAGTATGATGGTGTGATACAGTGTGATACGGTGAGCTGCAGTAGTAAAGTACAGTAGATCAGATCACATTAATAACTAGAGTACATATAAGGAGCAGTTTGAGTCCATTAGAATATTAAATCTAGAAATTTTCAGTAACTGTAAACAAAATATTTCTATTATAAATATTATTAATATTTCTAATACTTGGCGGTTTAAACGTGGCGTTGGCAGCGTTGGCAGCGTTGGCGGTAAAGAGGAACTACAGGCCACATCAGAGCTCAAGTGGAGCCGAGACCAGAGTCGTCTCTTTAATTCAATTCAATTCAATTTTATTTGTATAGCGCTTAGAACAATCGTCATTGTCGCAAAGCAGCTTTACACAATCAAAAGAATAACTTATGTTTGTATGAAATGTGAGTGTGTAGGAATCAAAAATGGTCAGATAGTCCCTGATGAACAAGCCGACGGCGACAGTGTCAGGGCACATTAACAGCATGTGAAAAAATCCTCTATGACTGTGTGCGTGTGTGTGTGCGCGCGCGCGCGTGTGTGTGTGTGTGTATGTGCCTGTATGTACATGCAAATGTGTGTGTGCTCTCCCGGTGTGAGTAAATGTGTGTGAGCATGTCTCTGCCTGCTCTGGTATTCTGAGTCGTGTGACATCCTTCAGCAGGAGGAGCCGAGAAGTTTACCTTCAATAATCATCATCATAATAAATAAACAAAAAACAAACAACAAATCTGAAATGTAGATTGTCCTCCCATGGAGCGATCTCTCCCTTTCTCACACTCCTCCCACAGTCCAAACTGATTAGGCTAGCTAGTGTTTCCAAATTGCCCGTAGTGTGTGAAGGAGTGTGTACATACTGACCAGAGTTTCTACCAAAAAGGGAATAAGATGGGAATAAATACAATGGTCACCATTGGCATCCATGCTCCCTAGATGGATGGAGAATGTGGTATGACGTTATAACGGGGTATAATACAGAATAATGTGGTATAACGGGGTATACGGAGTATAATACAGCATAATGTAGCATAGATAATGTAGAGAACAATGTGATATGATGGTGTACAATGGGGTATAATACAGAATAATGTGGTATAAGGGATTATAATGGGGTATAAGGGATTATAATGGTGTATAAGGGGGGTATAATGGGGTATAAGGGGATAGCATGAATTATAAGGGGTTATAGTGGGGTGTAATATAGAGTAATGGGTATAACAGGTTATAAGGGGAGCTTTAATTGGGTATAATGGAGTACAAGGGGGATATAATGGGTATAATACAGAATATTAGAATAATATTAGGGTGTATAATGGTTTATAAGCTGGGGTATAAGAGGGTGTAATACAAAATAATGAAGTATAAAAGAGTATAACGTGGTATAAT
Source organism: Clarias fuscus (assembly GCA_030347435.1). Lineage (NCBI taxonomy): Eukaryota > Metazoa > Chordata > Actinopteri > Siluriformes > Clariidae > Clarias > Clarias fuscus. The sequence continues at coordinate 186,108 of CM059205.1, read as the reverse complement.
GGGGTATAAGGGGGGGGGGTGCAGTGGGGTATAAGGGGGGGGGTGCAGTGGGGTATAAGGGGGGGGGTGCAGTGGGGTATAAGGGGGGTGCAGTGGGGTATAAGGGGGGGGGGGTGCAGTGGGGTATACACTATACAGTATACACACTGTCACACTGTCTCACGCAATCACACTGTCTCACACTCTACAGTATACACGCGGTCACACTGTCCCACGCGGTCACACTGTCTCACTATACAGTATACACACTATCACACTGTCTCACATCACACTATCACACAATATCACACTATACAGTATACACACTGTCTCACACTATCACACTGTCTCACACTATCACACTGTCTCACACTACACAGTATACACACTACCACACTCTCACACTATCACACAGTATCACACTATACAGTATACACACTATCACACTGTCTCACACTATCACACTGTCTCACGCAATCACACAGTATCACACTATACAGTATACACACTGTCTCACACTATCACACTGTCTCACACTATACAGTATACACACTACCACACTCTCACACTATCTCACACTATCACACTATCTCACACTATCACACTGTCTCACACTATCACACTGTCTCACACTATCACACTGTCTCACACTATACAGTATACACACTACCACACTCTCACACTATCACACTGTATCACGCAATCACACAGTATCACACTATACAGTATAAACACTATCACACTGTCTCACACCATCACACTGTCTCACACTACACAGTATACACACTACCACACTCTCACACTATCACACAGTATCACACTATACAGTATACACACTATCACACTGTCTCACACTATCACACTGTATCACGCAATCACACTGTATCACGCAATCACACTGTATCACACTATACAGTATACACACTGTACAGTATATACACTGTATCACGCAATCACACAGTATCACACTATACAGTATACACACTGTCTCACACTATCACACTGTCTCACACTATACAGTATACACACTACCACACTCTCACACTATCTCACACTATCACACTGTCTCACACTATCACACTGTCTCACACTATACAGTATACACACTACCACACTCTCACACTATCACACTGTATCACGCAATCACACAATATCACACTATACAGTATAAACACTATCACACTGTCTCACACTATCACACTGTCTCACACTACACAGTATACACACTACCACACTCTCACACTATCACACAGTATCACACTATACAGTATACACACTATCACACTGTCTCACACTATCACACTGTCTCACGCTATCACACAATATCACACTATACAGCATACACGCAGTCTCACGCGATCACTATCACGCTGTATCACACTATACAGTATACACACTATCACACTGTCTCACGCTATCACACTGTCCCACGCTATCACACTGTCCCACGCTATCACACAATATCACACTATACAGTATACACACTGTCTCACACTATCACACTGTCTTACACTATCACACTGTCTCACACTATCACAGTATACACACTACCACACTCTCACACTATCACACTGTATCACGCAATCACACAGTATCACACTATACAGTATACACACTGTCTCACGCGATCACGCTGTCTCACACTATACAGGATACACGCGATCACACAGTATACACACTGTCTCACCCGATCACACAGTATACACACTGTCTCACGCGATCACACAGTATACACACTGTCTCACGCGATCACACAGTATACACACTGTCTCATGCGATCACACAGTATACACACTGTCTCACCCGATCACACAGTATACACACTGTCTCACGCGATCACACAGTATACACACTGTCTCACCCGATCACACAGTATACACACTGTCTCACGCGATCACACAGTATACACACTGTCTCACGCGATCACACAGTATACACACTGTCTCATGCGATCACACAGTATACACACTGTCTCACGCGATCACACTGTCTCACGCAATCACACTGTCTCACGCTATACAGTATACACACTATCACACTGTATCACGCTATAGTACATTATATTATGCTATCACTCTGTATCACACAATATCACACTGTACAGTATACACACTATACCACACTGTATCACACTATCACGCTTTCTCACACTATCACACTGTCTCACACTGTATCACACTAACAATATATCATACTGTATCACACCATCACACTGTCACACTCTCTCACACTCCCTCACTGCACCACACTATATTACATTATATTATGCCATCACTCTGTATCACACAATATCACACTATACAGTATACACACTATACCACACTGTATCACACTCTCTGACACTCTCTCACACTGTCACAATATATCATACTGTATCACACCATCACACTGTCTCACTCTGTCTCACACTAGAGCTGACGATCTTAATTCACGTGACCAAACTGGCATGTACACAGAAAGACACAGTGAGACAGCACGCAGTGAGTCTCAATACATTAGCAGTAAAGAAACAGAGGTCATGTGTAGGGGTCAAAGGTCAAGCAGACAGGGTGTATACTACTGATCATTTTCTACTCTGAGCCATCCGCAATATAAAAGTCTTTAACGCTCGTCTCTCTCTCTCTCTCTTCTGTTCACTTCAGTAATTATTTAAATTAAATAATGTACAGAATATAAATATTACAGCGGCATTGTGGTTAATTTCACAGACATGACCGGCGCTGATGGGACACATTTCTACTCAACACCACTTCCTGTCTCAGTTTCATGATGAAAATACTTCCCCTCATCTCCTACAGAGTCAAAGAGCAAAAAGAGATTCTGCAGACGTGTGAATCTGCACCAGTCTACACACACACACACACACACACACACACACACACACACACACACACACACACACAGTAACATTTATCTGTCACACCCACACACACACACAGAGTGCTGAACAGGTTAAACAAGTCTTGGTGAATGACGGGATTCCTTATTTAAACCCTGAGACAGAGAGAGAGAGAGAGAGAGAGAGTGAGACAAGGGAGAGAGAGAGAGAGACAGAGACAGAGAGCGAGACAGAGAGACAGAGAGAGAGAGAGACACAGAGTGAGACAGAGAGACACAGAGAGAGAGAGAGAGAGAGAGAGACACCTCTGTGCTTACGGGCTGAACGCTGCCTGAAATCTCTCGCTGACTTTGCGCCTGACACACACACACACTTAATAACACACTAACTGACATAATCCAAAAAACCAACACACGATCACACACCACCCGACGACTCATCACACGTCACTGAAAAAACACGGCACTGATTGGAGATTTAAACCATAAACACATTACTGATTCCCTTAGTACTTCTCTCTCTCTCACACACACACACACACACACACACAAACTGATGTTTCTTTTTATAACACAAGGAAGTAGGATTAGAAAACCCCTAGGTCATGTGATCACACTTCCTGTTCCCAGTAAAAGGAGTTTGGATTAAAACTCCTATTATATCACTTTCAATGACAGGAACAAGCAGGATGACGTCATCAGCAGCCAATCACGTGTAGACAAACACCCTGGAGAGGAGACACATCTCCACGATATTATTCTCTCTTTATCTGGAGGAAACCCTGTACTATTTTAATCACTTCCTCTAACGGCTGGGCGTCCTTAATCGTGTCCCCCAATGACTGCATCCTTTAACGTGTCCTCTGAGGACTGTTCGTCCTTAAACTCAATTCAATTCAATTCTATTTGTATTGCGCTTTTAACAATTGTCATTGTCTCAAAGCACAATGATAAGAAAAACATGTCCCCCGACGCCTGCGTGCCCCGAGACGTGTCCCCTCACACCTGCCTCATCACCATTACTCTCTTACTCCATGATGCGACATCTGTTCCCCCAACAAACTAACAACCACCCGACTGACCCACTGGCTATCCAACTGACCAACCCCAACCATACAGCCAGCATGATGAGGATTGGTTACGCTAATCCGCTAGCAGAGGAAAGACACCCAGCTCTGTTGGCTGCGATGTAACGCCTGGGTCAGAGGAGTAAAGTCCAGTCTGTTAATGTTTCACTACTCGTGCTGATAAACTGCTTCCTTCTAACAGACGTGTCGCTCATAGAGAGTGAACTTCACCAGTAATGAGCGCTAAGGCAGGGTTAGGTGTGGATGAGAGTGTGTTACAGACAGAAACTGGTACCTCCAGCACGGGTCCAGCTCCTAAGATGGTCCTCTCCACGCCGCTGGTGAAGCCCTTCTGGCTCAGCGCGGTCAGGCAGTGGATGAGGAAGTTGGTGCTCTGCGTTTTCCCCGAGCCACTTTCTCCAGAGATGACGATGCACTGATTGGTCCGTTTGCTCAGCATGGCGCGGAACGCTGCGTCCGCTATAGCGTAGATGTGAGGATCCACTCTTCCCAGGACGCAGTTCTCATATCTCTGCAGATACTTGGGGTTGTAGATGGGGAGGAACTTGAAGGGATTGACGGTGATGAGGATGTTACTGGCGTATGTGTAGATCTGGTTCTTGTAGAACCGAGAGCGCAGAGTTTCTAGAACAGCGGTCTCATTAAGTACGGCGAGGCCGCACAGGTCCTTCACGTCCTCGCACCGGGGCACGAAAATATCCTGCACGGAGACATTTCCCTGCGATGCGTCATGTTTGCCATGCTGGAAGGTAAAATAGTAACCCTCATGTTCTTCGTGTCCCTCAGGCCAAAGCAGCAGGCGGTCCGCAGGACAGTCGTCCATCCCGAGGACATGTTCGTCCCCCGCATGTTCCCTCACCTCCAACAGCTCGTACGGCTGTAACGGGTCGAGCTCGAGCAGCTCAGCGATCTTCTCCACCACCAGCGCCGCCCTGGTGGCCTTTCGTACCCTGACCGTGCAGGACGGACGTTTCCTGAGGGACGCACTCACCTGAATGTGCAGCACGTAGGACACGTCTGTGGCGCTTTTGCTCTCTGAGACGCTCATCCTGACACTCAAGAACACACCGCATGTCACACAGCACCTACAGAATGTGTGTGTGTGTGTGTGAGGGAGTGGAGGGTGAAAGGAGTGGGAGGGAATGCAAAAAAGGAAAGGGGGAAAAAAAGAGTGCATGTTCATGCTTGTTCTGAATGAAGTAGGAAGTGCTGAGCTGGAACACCTCCTGGGATTCACAAGATATTTAATCAGTAAACAAGTAAACAAACAAACAAACAAACAGAGCAAAACAAACCAATAAATAAATGCATTTATGGAGAGATAAATAAAGAGCGGAGCATTCAATTAAACAGATCGTCTCTGTAGGTGTGTAACAGGTGAGGAGGAACACACACACACTGACACAGCACACACACACACACACACACACACTGACACAGCACACACACACACACTGACACAGCACACTCACACTCACACACACACACACTGACACAGCACACACACACACACTGACACAGCACACACACACTCACACACACACACACTGACACAGCACACTCACACACACACACACACACACACACTGACACAGCACACACACACACACACACACACCTGAGCAGCTCACCTGTACTGTACACAGACCCCGGGCGCGCGCTGTGATGTACAGAAACAGACCCGCGGGAGGAAATACCGCCTGAGTACACAGCGCGCGCGCGGCAGCTGAGAACCGCGCACACACACACACACACACTGAGCTCTGACTTCCTAGCTCGTAGACTCCACACACACACGCGCGCGCGCGCGCGCGTCCCCGCCCTGTGGAGGGCCATACGGATCACAACGCGGTGAGGTCGAAGCCCCGCCCCTCAGCCCAGTACAACACTAAACCCTGCAAAGTGCTGCTGCTCCAGTGTGTTCAGATCTGTGTGTCAGATGTTCCTCTGCTCTACTGGACTATAATTACACACAGGTCAGAAGTGTTAAAGGCTTTTATTAACATCTACATGAACTGTCAATCATCTTCTGGGCCACACCCTGACCGATGGCAGCCGATTAAGGTCTGGGGACTTTCCTGGACACGGACACAAAATGTCCAGATTCCGTTGCCCGGGACACTTGGTTATGACTTCGGCCTGTTGGCGAGGAGCTCCGTCATGCTGTAGAGGGCGCTGATCATCACCAGACTGGTGTTGGATGGCTGGGAGAAGTTGCTCTCTGAGGATGTTTTTGTACCGTTCGTTATTCGTGGTCGTGTTCTGAGGTAGAGTTGTGAGTGAAACCGTCCCTCCTGGCTGAGAAGTGACCTCACACGTGAATGCTGTCGGGATGCTGCGCTGTTACAGGACGCGGGCCTGATAAGACCTTAATCCTATTGAGATCATCAAGATGCGGGTGGAAAAAACAAAAACATACAATTTCTGACAAACTCCAAAATTTGATTATGTAAGAATGGGCTGCGCCATCAGTCAGGGTGTGGCCCAGAAGTTGATTGACAGCATGCCAGAGCAAACTGCAGAGGTCTTCAAAATGAAGATTCAATACTGCAAATACTGACTCGCTACATAAACTTTTGTTTCATTTTGTTTTGTTTAATTGTTAATAAAAGCCTTTGACTTACTTATGAAATTCTTGTAATTATACTTCAGTAGAGCAGAGTAACATCTGACACACAGATCTAAACACACTGAAGCAGCAGAATATGAAAATTAATATTTGGGTCATTCTTAAAAAACTGTTTGCCCCCACTGTAAACCCGTGAAGCCCTGAAGCCCCAGGGTTCCTCATCACTCTTCACCCTGTAACTGATCCTGACGAACTCTTGACACTTGTTAATTATGTCTCTTACACGAAAATGTATCTGTGATTTTAATAAACAAACAAAAAAATAAATAAACACCCTTTCCAACAATGTGTGAATTATAAATTATAACTAGTAACTTAGTAAGGATCAATCTAATGATGGAAACTTCAAAGCGCTTTGTAAGTTGCTGTGGATAAGAGAGTCTGAGAAATGCCTACATTTAAATATGAAGAATATTACACTGTTCTTCCTACATCATCTGATCTTTGTTTATTAATTTAAAGTCTTTGTTGTTCATCTTTTTTATTTACAGAGCATATGAAAAGTATTCACAGCGCTTCACTTTTTCCACATTTTGCTACGTTACAGCCTTATTTCAAAACGGATTCAATTAATAATTCTTCTCAAAATTCTACAAACAGCACCCCATAATGACAACATGAAAGAAGTTTGTTTGAAATCTTTGCTAATTTATTACAAATAAAAAAATGAAAAAATCACATGTAGATAAGTATTCACAGCCTTTGCCATGACACTCAAAATTGAGCTCAGGTGCATCCTGTTTCCACGGATCATCACTGAGATGTTTTTATCTTGACTAGAGATAACTCGATTGGAGTCCACCTGTGGTAAATTCAGTTGATTGGACATGATTTGGAAAGACACACACCTGTCTATATGAGGTCCTACAGTAAACAGTGTATATCAGAGCACAAACCAAGCCATGAAGTCCAAGGAAACGTCTGTAGACCTCAGAGACAGGACTGTATCGAGGCACAGGTGAAGGGTACAGAAACATTTCTGCAGCATTGAACAGTGGCCTCCATCATCAAGTCTTATTAAAAATGATGCTACAAGATGTTTTTTTTTTTTTCTGGACGATTCTCCTCTCTTCACAGAGATCTCAATTTGTTACCACAAACGTTCCTCATTTGTATCAGTGCCTTTTCACCATTTATACTAAGAAATAACTTTTTTTTACTGTTTAATAGTATTAGACTTTCCTCAGCCTGTAGAGTGTGTGATATTCACTACTGCAACAATTACGTGTGTGTGTGTGTGTGTGTGTGTGTGCATGAGATTACACTACAATCAAATACAGGAAATGCTCTTCATTACAACTTACTTCATCTCTGGTCTCATCAAACTTTTCCTCAATCTTACTCTTTTTTACACCTTCATTTATCAGATCATAATTAACTAATACTTTATACTTTAGGATTCTTAAAGGGAGACTCCCAGTGACTCACACCTCTAGGGTAGGGGTTCGTATCTCACCATACTCTGTGTGTGTGTGTCACATCTAGGATGAACCTGCCTTGTGCTCCAAGTTCCATCTGACAGACTCCCCCCACACACACACACACACACACACACATATATATATATATATATATATATATATATATATATATATATATATATATGACCCTAGACAGAATAAGCAGTTTAAATAATGAATGAATATTTCTTGAAGGTCATTTAAACTAGAGGTTATTATATCACATTTGGTACACTGTGTTCTGTTAAACGGTATTGTATCACTCTGATGATGCTGAAACATCAGGAGCCTGCCTCACCTGCCTCACCTACAGAAACAGACAGCAGAATTTGTTTCTAAAACATTATTCTATTAGAAATATTTAGGTCACGTCCCTAAATCTTTCAAGTTGGCAGTTATTAAGCCTCTTCGTAAAAAATCTAATTTAGATCTGAATGAAATAACAAACTACTGACCGATTTCAAACCTTCCGTTTATATAAAATTCTAATTTTAGTTCTAATAAAAATATTAGAAAAGGTAGTATCAGCTCAAATATGCTCCTTCTTACAGGAAAACAATATCCTCAAATAATTTTAGTCAGGTTTCAGGCCCCAGCATAGTACAGAAACTGCACTAGTTTTATCTTTGGACCAAGGCTGCATCTCAATACTAGTTTTACTTGATCTTAGCGCTGCATTAGACACAATAGATCATAATTTTCTCATAGATCGCTTACAAAATCACATAGGTGTTCAGAGACAGCCGTTAAAATGGTTTAGATCCTACCTGTCTGACTGATACCATTTTGTAGATCTGAATGGAGGATTGTCCAGTGTGATGCTAGTAAAATATGGGGTCCCACAAGGGTCAGTTTTAGGACCTCTGCTGTTCTCCATATACACACATGCTGCCCTTAGGTAATATCATTAGAAGACATGAGATTAGTTTCTATTGTTATGCTGATGATATCCAGTTATACATCTCAACAAATCCAGGTGCTACAGTTAGTCCAAAATGCAACCGTCAGGGTTCTAACTAGATCAAGAAAATATGGTCATATAACCACAATATTATCATCCCTGCACTGGCTACCTGTTCAGGTTGTATTAATTACAAACTAGCATTACTTACTTTGGTTTAGATCTCACATATCTAGCCAGTCTTCTGATACGTTACAATCCACCATGCTCCTTAAGATCGCAAAACACCAGACTGCAGACCCCATCTGCCCTCTGCACCTGCTGACTCATCCCTGTGCTGAACTGGACTCCATATTAACTTGGACAATTTCTGTTATACTAAACTTCCAGCAGCCTAACACACATGATGTCATTATATAATCCCTGCTCTCCATTATCATCCAGATGAGGATGGGTTCCGTGTTGAGTCTGGTTCCTCTCAAGGTTTTTCCTTGCCAATGTCGCCGACACCGTTGGCTTGCTTATCAGGAAATCACATTATTGTCTAAACACATTTGTTTTCACTCATACACACTCCCATAAATTTTCTTTTCATTTTCTTAAAATGTTTTATTTTAGTCCCCCATTTTCCCCAAAGGCTTCGCCTTTGCCAGGCCACAGTCGTAAATAAGAAACCTGTTCTTAATCTGTCTTGCCTGGTTAAATAAAGGTAAAAAAATATACAAATAAAAATAAATAAATGACCATTATTAAAAGCGCTATAGAAATAAAATTGAATTCAAATTGAAGTGAATTGAATAGAAACATCATGACAGTGTCTGCCAACATACTGTACTCGGGTTACAGAGAAAAGACTTCTATTGCCTTATGAACAACAAAACGGACCACACATCACCAAAAGCTGGATGTCTGCAAGTGTGAGGCCTGAAGGTCGATGAAGGAGATCTGAATGCTGAGTTACTGAGCCCCCTGTATGTCGTTGCTAATTTCAGTTAAATTGCTTCCTGGTCTGAGTAACACACAACACATACATTTACATTCCCTGGCAGAAGAGTTGTGTCAGAGATATAATGAAATGAAATCATATGGTAAAGTTACATTTCGCTGTGTTACTTGTGGTGCATGGTGTGTGTGTGATGAAGTGGCCCTGGAATGCCAGTAACCACTGGTCCCCCTTTATTCCCCCAGTGAAAAAAAGACACTTTGTTCATTACAAATATGTTGCAAATATATTTTTAAAAAGCTGTACCATCAGGTAATATATAAAAAGTATACTTACATCATGCTTTTTCCAAATTTTGGAATTAAACTTTAAACATACTTTTAAATAATTGTACACTAGTACACTTTCCAAAAATATATTACAGGAAGATATACTATTATTATAGGAAATATTATATTATATAGGAAAAAGTGAAAGGTTGGGCTAATATCCAAAGTTTTTCAATTTATTTTTAGTATATTTTTTAAAGAATATGCTTGAAATAATCATTGTACAGATGTACAGAAAGTATACATTAGAATACAAATTGTAATATATGGTAGTCTCAGTACATTTTCAGTTAACTTTAAATGTACTTATTCACATGTACTTATTAGTGCACTACTCTCTCTCGCGCGCGCTCTCAAATTCGTTTTTGTACGTAGCCCTGGAAGTCACCTAGAGGAGAAAAAAATTAATTTGTGGCAACGGTTTTGCAGTTCATGCCCTCAGTTTATAATCCGTTCCCACAAATTCTTAAACTGTTCCCTCAGTTTAACCACCTGTGCGCTCAGATTTTGTAATCCATACCAACAAATTCATAATCAGTGGGCACACTTTCACAGTTTTCTACACAGACTCCTTTTAGAACAGGAACAGGAAGCTTCCAGGTACGTCTTAACGAATATTATTGTATATTGTTTTATTGTGAATTATTAAGTGTAATACTTCAAACTGTCTTAACTGCATGCTTACAGTGATTCTCTAGCTATCAAATGTAGAAGGTTCGAGGTAGAATACTACGATTTCATAAGAATGATTTGCATTAAAACCTTGTGAAAATTTGTGCTAATCAGCGCGTTATTATTATTATTATTATTATTATTATTATTATTATTATTATTATTATGTGTATTATGACCGACTTTTGACTTTTTCTTTCTTTCTCTTTTGTATTAAGCCTTATTCTAAATGCCTAGCCTAAATGCAACAATACTAGCAGCAGTAGTAATAATAATAAAAATAATTATTATTATTGTTATTATTATTATTATTATTATTATTATTATTATTATATTTATAACTATAAAAGAGTACATTTAAGTATACTTAAGAAAAAAAATCATAAATGCTTAATTTATATATAACCTATTACAGTTCTGGAAATGTGTTTGTGTACTATTCATTCTTAACATGAAGACTTGTTTTGATCATTTTATTATACTCAGCTTTTGCCCCCAAGAGAGATTTTAAAAGCTAAAAGTAAATAAGACCATTTAGCGTACTATGATTTAAATACATTGTATGGATTGCTGCCCAATGACCCTCTCTCTCTGTCTACCCTTAAGCTTTCATCCACCTTAAGCTCATTTATTCCTTACTTTATAGGATGGACAGATTTGGACTAATTCAACATTACTTTGACCTGGGTATAAAGTATGAAGAAATCCTTCATATTTTAAGTCTAAAACACAGGACTTTTATCAGCATGATGACACTTAAAAAAATCTTAAGAAGAAATGGACTGTTTCGCAGAAAATGTTTTGACAACTCATTTGATATTGTTCAGTTTGTTAGGGAAGAGCTCCAAGGCTCAGGAGCATTGCATGGATATAGATGGATGTACAGTAAATGCAAGGAAAAAAGACTTCATGTGCGCAAAGAAGACATCCGCCTTATTCTGTCTACTCTTGACCCATTGGGCACTGAAATGCAAAGAAAAAGAAGACTGCACAGAACATCTTACTTTTCAAAAGGCCCCAACTTTCTTTGGCATGTTGACTCTTATGACAAATTGAAGCCATTTGTATCAATGGGGCAATAGATGGATTCTCAAGGAGGATGAATGCATTCTGCACAAGCAGTGATCCTAACGTCATAGGGGGTCATTTCCTTGAGACAGTAAGAAGTCTTGGTGGCTGTCCTCGAATCTTGAGAGCAGATATGGGAACAGAAAACAGCACCATCAGGGATATGCAGCGGTACTTGCGCCGTAGTGATGCTGATCCACTGGCTGGAGAAAAAAGCTTTATCTATGGCAAAAGTACGGCCAACCAGAGAATTGAGAGTTGGTGGGGTGTCCTTAGAAAAGAGTGTGTGGATCATTGGCGTGGATATTTTCACCAACTTAAAGATGAAGGCAACTTTGATGGCAGCTTTTTGGACAAGAACCTTATGTTATTCTGTTTCCTGGGCTTAATCCAGGTAAAAAGTTAATTTTCTCTCTCTCTCTCTCATATACACAAATGCAGACTTCCTAGTTCATACTGTTTTGTTGGGTCCAGATGTCCCCACATGGTGAAATAAACAATTTAACATGTTGTGGAGTCCACACAAAGATGACATAAATCTTCGTAAAGAATGTTAAACTTACCATAAAATAAAAAACAAAAACTAATTATTATAGTATGGCCCTTCACTACACTCTCCATAACCTGTGGGCACTTAAAATTTTTTAATTAGAATGATTTCTGAATGATCATGAGACACTGATGACTGGAGTAATGATGATGAAAATTCAGCTTTCGTATATTTTACAATATACAGTATTCACACAATGAACAAATTTTACATTGTTATACTATTTCACTATTTTACTGTTTTTACTTCTGAATAAATAAATAAATGCAGTCTTGATGAACATAAGAAACTTTTTTTAAAAACTTTAAAAAATTGTGGTGATTTACCACTCTTTGTGATTTGCTTTGTACAGGAAAATTTGGATTCCACCAAAGATACTTGGAACAGCCACCTGATTCGTCCTTCAAGGAACAGCCTTGTACCCCATGGTCGACCAGATGTCATGTACAACCTGCCTGAATTATATGACACAGAAGACTACATGCACACGTGGACAAAATTGTTGGTACCCTTCGGTCAATGAAAGAAAAACTCACAATGGTCACAGAAATAACTTTAATCTGACAAAAGTAATAATAAATAAGAATTCTATGAATGTTAACCAATGAAAGTCAGACATTGCTTTTCAACCATGCTTCAACAGAATTATTAAAAAAAATAAACTCATGGAACAGGCCTGGACAAAAATGATGGTACCCCTAACTTAATAGTTTGTTGCACAACCTTTTGAGGCAATCACTGCAATCAAACGATTCCTGTAACTGTCAATGAGACTTCTGCACCTCTCTGCAGGTATTTTGGCCCACTCCTCATGAGCAAGCTGCTCCAGTTGTTTCCGGTTTGAAGGGTGCCTTTTCCAGACGGCATGTTTCAGCTCCTTCCAAAGATGCTCAATAGGATTGAGGTCAGGGCTCATAGAAGGCCACTTTAGAATAGTCCAATGTTTTCCTCTTAGCCATTCTTGGGTGTTTTTAGCTGTGTGTTTTGGGTCATTGTCCTGTTGCAAGACCCATGACCTGCGACTGAGACCCAGCTTTCTGACACTGGCCAGCACATTTCTCTCTAGAATCCCTTGATAGTCTTGAGATTTCATTGTACCCTGCACAGATTCAAGACACCCTGTGCCAGATGCAGCAAAGCAGCCCCAGAACATAACAGAGCCTCCTCCATGTTTCACAGTAGGGACAGTGTTCTTTTCTTCATATGCTTCATTTTTCCGTCTGTGAACATAGAGCTGATGTGCCTTGGCAAAAGTTGCATTTTTGTCTCATCTGTCCATAGGACATTCTCCCAGAAGCTTTGTGGCTTGTCAACATGTAGTTTGGCATATTCCAGTCTGGCTGTTTTATGATTTGTTTTCAACAATGGTGTCCTCCTTGGTCGTCTCCCACGTAGTCCACTTTTCCTCAAACAACGACGGATGGTGCGATCTGACACTGATGTTCCTTGAGCATGAAGTTCACCTTGGATCTCTTTAGAAGTCTTTCTGGGCTCTTTTGTTACCATTCGGATTATCCGTCTCTTTGATTTGTCATCAATTTTCCTCCTGCGGCCACGTCCAGGGAGGTTGGCTACAGTCCCATGGATCTTGAATTTCTGAATAATATGTGCAACTGTAGTCACAGGAACATCTAGCTGCTTGGAAATGGTCTTATAGCCTTTACCTTTAACATGCTTGTCTATCATTTTCTTTCGAATCTCCTGAGACAACTCTTTCCTTCGCTTCCTCTGGTCCATGTTGAGTGTGGTACATACCATGTCACAAAACAACACAGTGACTACCTGGAGCCCTATATATAGGCCCACTGACTGATTACAAGATTGTAGACACCTGTGATGCTAATTAGTGGACACACCTTTAATTAACATGTCCCTTTGGTCACATTATTTCAGTATTTTCTAGGGGTACCATCATTTTTGTCCAAGCCTGTTGAGTTTATTTATTACCGAAGGGTACCAACAATTTTGTCCACGTGTGTATGCCATGTACCTGTGACAGAATGTGTCACCTCCGAAGATCAATGTATCCATCGCTCTGATGTTGCTTGTGATGAGGACGTTTTCACACTGTGTGTGCACATCATGGCCCAACATCACCTCAGGCTTCCAAAGGATAGGTACACAGCATTCGATCTATACCTTGCACTAAGACAAGAGCTTACTACAGTCTTAAATATTGGGAGATAAAGACATGGGAAAAAAAGTTTCATAATTTAATTTAAGGACTGTTCTTAATTTGTTAGAGTTACGGTAATTTCAGTGAACACCAGCAACAAAGTCAGGTGATGGCGCTTATCGTTTTGTTTTTTTCTTTTTATGTTGTTCATCTGTTTATCTAATTAATGTTATTGCTGTAGTGTTGAATACAACATATACAAACGTAATTAAAACGTGACAGATTGTCTTTTGTATTGTTTCTGTTTATTTTTAAAACACTGTAGTTAGTAGAACAGCATTAATTAATAAACTCATCCTAATCAAGAAACTTCTAACATTGTTGCTTTTGTAAACTTGTAAGAACTGCAAAAGCATTTTTCATACCATATAAACACTGAGAACAGGAAGCAGGAATACATAAACAATTAAATTGAATCTATAAAAGGATATACTTTTACATTTTAACACTGCTGTAACACCATCTGTGCATTTTATGACACATTATATAGATGTGCAAGATACACTAATACTAACTAACTAATACTGTATATCACAAGAAATGAGTGTGAGATGGAATCACATGCTGCTGCTGAGGCACATACTGTCTGACCACCTTGGGCAAAGACAACATTGAGGATAATATTAGATAAGGATAATTCATGAATTTAACTGACATTTGTTATTTTCTGTATCCTTACCCCTATGCAATATCCATCACCCATATGTTTGCGTCAAGGACATTTTCAAACTCTTTTGCAAGCTCAAGGTATGAAGTATAATTATTAGGAACTTCCAATACACATCCGCAGGTGTGAGACTGGCGACATGTTGTGAAGAAACTCTTTGGCTGAACGAACCATACATAAATAAACTTTGCAACAAGGAGATCAGCTCCTACCAGGAAACAAATAATTCAGTGAACAATTTAAAATGTACACATATAATATAATAATATAATAATATAATATACTAATATAATCATTTATTTATGAACTAAGTATAATAAATATATACTTTATCAATAAACATTTGAATGAATATAAATTTTTATTATTATTTTTTTTTTCCCCGATTTTCTCCCTAATTTAGTCGTGTCCAATTCCTCCCCGTCACTAGGGGGCTCCCACATTAAGGCTACTACTACCACTCAGCCGGGAGGGCCGAAGACTATCACGTGTTTCCTCCGAACCACGTGACGCCATTT
Source organism: Clarias fuscus (assembly GCA_030347435.1). Lineage (NCBI taxonomy): Eukaryota > Metazoa > Chordata > Actinopteri > Siluriformes > Clariidae > Clarias > Clarias fuscus. Next base: position 170,290 of record CM059205.1, on the reverse strand, counting down.
CGAACTGCTCGCTCGCGCACCGTTGGGGGCGGCGTAACACACTCGGAGGACAGCGCTATCCGCTCCCTCCGTTGCGCGAGCTCACAGACGCCCCTGACTGGCTGTAGAGCCGTGATTAATGTGGAAGCACTAAGTACCTCTCATCCCTCCCCTCTGAGAGAGCTCGGCCATCAGCTCTCTCTAGACCTCCGGCTGCGAGAGGTTACAGCACCACCCGGGATTCGAACTGGCGATCTCCGGATGATAGGGCGAGCGCTTTAACCACTGCGCCACTCGGAGGCCCCGAATGAATATAATTTTAACAAAATATCTTAAGTAATCTATCACCTGTCCAAAAACGCAGAAACCTCCTGAGCCGAACATCACTGGAATTCTTGATAAACCTTTTTAGATAATCCATGATCTGGCTTTCTATCTTGTTCAGTGTTTCATGTTTTAGTTGGGCTAAAACTTTCTTAGCTGTTGGATCGAGGCTGGTCATGAGTTCATCTAGTCCTCCTGGTGGCAGTTTCAATTCTTTCAAAACTGGACTCCAACACTCTGCTATGCAAGCTGGATCTTGCACGATTCCTTTATGTGCCAAGTAAGATCTGCTTGGGGTTCTTTTCAGTAATAAGTTTCACATCATGAGCTTCCAAGAATTCGACCCATTCTTCTCTTTCAGAGACGGATGTGAAGTCTCTCACTGCTTCTTCAACAAGCTGCTTTTCCTCTTCAGAAACTGTCTCCAAAAATGCTTTAAAGAGCTCATCCTCATCAAAGTCCAAAACAGTAATTCAAAAAAGGTTTGGCCAACACAATAGGAAAGCATTGAACATTATTGTAACCAAAATCCATTACATTAGCTACATTTTCCCAGTCAACTTTCATGTCGTGTCTTGTCATAGGTACCTTTAATGTGCTTCCTGCCGTACATTTAATGAAAAAGGTGCCCCAGGACTCACTCAGTGCATCTCTGAGAATTCCACCACTGTCTTCTCCTTTCTCAGTGCTACCATTGGGCAGGACCATCTCAATTTCCACGAAATTGAGAAAAAAAAAAAACGATAAACGCCATCACCTGACTTTGTTGCTGGTGTTCCCTGAAATTACCGTAACTCTAACAAATGCAAGAAATTAAGAACAGTCCTTAAATTAAATTATGAAACTTTTTTCCCCATGTCTTTATCTCCCAATATTTAAGACTGTAGTAAGCTCTTGTCTTAGTGCAAGGTATAGATCGAATGCTGTGTACCTATCCTTTGGAAGCCATCCGTGAAAGCTGCATTGAGATCTTGAAAAATGTTTCCCCTATGAAGCCTTAACTTGGTGGCCTGTTGCTTATCTTGCACTATTACAGCAGGGTCCATTGGTAGAGTGTCATCCAGTATTGTACTTAAATTGTTTTGCAAAACAGTATATCCCAACTGAATTTCATCAACTGAAATTGAGCTGTGCATTATATTCATTATACCTGGTTGTATAATCACTACACTGTCTTCTGAGAAAAATGATGAATCAATGATGGAACCAGTTATGGCAACAGGTTCTTCATCACATTCACATGCCACAGCAGGGGTAGAAGGACCTTCAGTTACATACCCATTTACTTTTAGAATGCTTGTGCTTGCAGTTGTGTCTGTCCTCTTGCAAGACAGATACAATCTCAGCATCTTTACCTTCCTCATTTCATATTGTTTACCTAATGTTGTTTGTGGATCTAGTTCTTCTTCTGTGAAGTCTCTTAATTTCAGCTGAAATTCAATTATATTCCCTAGTTCATTTTTTCCATTTGGAAAGAACACCTCCTTGCCACACTCCAGAAGCTCTTCCATGGTAGCACTCTTTAAAGCCTTTAAGTGTCTAGTTCCACCACCTCGTTTCTCTTTGATTTGGACAAAGGAGCCACAGACCTCTTCAAACAGTCCCATTTGGTAACATCGCTCAGTTTTTTTGGCATTTGTGTTTCCACAGAGTTTTTCTGAATGATTATCACAATGCTTCCTCTTTCTGTCTCACTTTTATCACGAGCAACCGAGGGACGAACACAACAGCCTTAGCAGTTAGCCCGTGTTACGTGGATGGTAAACCCAAATGCGGAAGTAGCGCGTGTAGGCAGGATAACCACGCGTTTACTCTTAGAACTCTCTTACACAAAGAGCAAGGATCTACACAAATAAACCTGCGTTCTAGCAACACACACTCAATCAAAGAAGCAACCTGAATAGGTGAGTACTCATGAAATAGTCGGCGAAGCGTAGGCGAAGGCATAGATGAACTCAATGACTGAGCAATGTGAAGCGCCATCTTGTCTCCTTTTATGCTTCCTGAATCGCGACCGTACTACTTCCGGGTCCTTGTGCCGGTCGTGTTATGAGTGTCTGTGACAGTATCCACCATAGGTGAAGTGATGAAGGGCTTAAGTTGCGAGATGTGGAATATCGGGTGGATCCGGAGCGCCGCAGGCAGCTGGAGCTGGTAGGTGACAGGATTGACACGGAGGGTGATGCGATATGGACCGATGAATGTGGGTGAGAGCTTTTTGGACTCCGTGTGGAGGTGTAGGTTTTTTCGTGGACAGCCACACCTTGTCACCTATGTGGTACACTCGTCCCGGAGGGTGTCGACGGCAATGTTGTGAGGTGTAGCGGATGTTTACGCGCTGGATGGCGTGCGTCCTTGGCTTGAATCCAGGACCGTCGACACCTTCAGACCAGCTGTTGGGCCAAGGGTACTTCAACCTCCGGTTCTTGACCCTGGCATATCTCAAATGGACTTAGCTTCATGGCGGAGGAGACGTGGAGGTTGTATGAGAGCTCCACCCAAATGAGGTAGCGGGCCCAGGAACGCTGGCGGTCGGCAACGAAACATCTCAGGTAACACTCCAGTTGTTGGTTGGACCGTTCCGTCTGACCATTCGTTTGGGGATGGTAGCCCGAGGAGAGACTGCAGGTAGAATTGATCAGACGGCAGAAGGCCTTCCAGAACCGTGCAGTGAACTGGGGCCCCCTGTCCGAGACGATGTCCTTTGGGAACCCATGCAGATGGACTATGTGCTCTAAAATCAACTCGGCTGTCCCTTTGGCTGACGGGAGACCGGTGAGGGCCACCAGGTACACAGCTTTGGAGAACCGATCCACTATGGTCATGATGACGTTCTTCCCTTCGGATGCCGACAGGCCCATGATAAAGTCGATGTGGGAACTGGGAGTGGTTGGAGTTCCCCCCGGTGTTGGTTGATTGGAGGTCTTGGCCCTGGCGCACACTGGGCACGCCCGAACAAACTCCTCGATGTCCTTAGCCATTGAGGGCCACCAGAAAGCGAGCTGGATGTATTGGAGGGTGCGCTGTGTGCCTGGGTGCCCCGACAGCGGCAAGGAATGGCCCCATTTGATGACGTCGGCCTTGATGTTCCTGGGTACAAAGAGTCGTCCAGTCGTCGCAGCGCACCTGCCGGTTCGGTCTCCGTGGCCTGTGCCTGGCGGACCCTCGTCTCCAGGTCCTAACGGAGCGGGGCGATGATTCTGGAAGGTGGCAGGACAGACGCGGTGTCCACCCAGGGAACGTCCCCCTCATGTTGTCGAGAGAGGGCGTCGGCTTTGATGTTCTTTGACCCCTGGCTGTAGGATAGGTGGAAATTATAATGCTCGAAAAATAGAGCCCACCGCGCCTGCCTTGGGTTGATTTGTTTTAGATTCTTGATGGTGATGAGGTTTTGGTGGTCGGTCCAGACGATAAATGGTTCTCTGGCGCCCTGGACCCAGTGTCGCCATTCCTCCAATGCCCACTTTATGGGCAGCAGCTCGCGGTCCCCTACCCCGTATCGCTGCTGAGTGGGGTCAAATTTTTTGGAGAAGAAACTACAAGGGTGTAGTTTCTGGTCTGGACCCCGCTGGGAGAGAACAGCCCCAGCGCCCACCTCTGAGGCGTCCACCTCCACAACGAACTGTTGATCAGCATTTGGATGGAGGAGAATTGGGGCGGTGGTGAATCGATGGGTGAGTTCATGGAATGCGGTGATGGCAGGGGAGTTGAGTTGGAATGGATGAGATGATGGGCGCGTCAGAGCAGTTAGCGGAGCTGCAACCGTACTGTAGTCCCGGATAAAGCGACGATAGAAGTTCGCAAACCTGAGGAAACGCTGGAGTTGTTTGAGAGTCCTGGGTAGGGGCCAGTGACTCACAACCTCCAGCTTCTGCAGGTCCATAGCCACACCCTGGGGCGAGATGACAAAACCCAGGAATGTGGTGGAGCGCTCGTGGAAAGCGCACTTCTCCAACTTACAGTACAGCTGGTGGGCGAGCAATCTCTTTAGAACCGCCACCATTGAGGGCCACCAGAAAGCGAGCTGGATGTATTGGAGGGTGCGCTGTGTGCCTGGGTGCCCCGACAGCGGCAAGGAATGGCCCCATTTGATGACGTCGGCCTTGATGTTCCTGGGTACAAAGAGTCGTCCAGTCGTCGCAGCGCACCTGCCGGTTCGGTCTCCGTGGCCTGTGCCTGGCGGACCCTCGTCTCCAGGTCCTAACGGAGCGGGGCGATGATTCTGGAAGGTGGCAGGACAGACGCGGTGTCCACCCAGGGAACGTCCCCCTCATGTTGTCGAGAGAGGGCGTCGGCTTTGATGTTCTTTGACCCCTGGCTGTAGGATAGGTGGAAATTATAATGCTCGAAAAATAGAGCCCACCGCGCCTGCCTTGGGTTGATTTGTTTTAGATTCTTGATGGTGATGAGGTTTTGGTGGTCGGTCCAGACGATAAATGGTTCTCTGGCGCTCTGGACCCAGTGTCGCCATTCCTCCAATGCCCACTTTATGGGCAGCAGCTCGCGGTCCCCTACCCCGTATCGCTGCTGAGTGGGGTCAAATTTTTTGGAGAAGAAACTACAAGGGTGTAGTTTCTGGTCTGGACCCCGCTGGGAGAGAACAGCCCCAGCGCCCACCTCTGAGGCGTCCACCTCCACAACGAACTGTTGATCAGCATTTGGATGGAGGAGAATTGGGGCGGTGGTGAATCGATGGGTGAGTTCATGGAATGCGGTGATGGCAGGGGAGTTGAGTTGGAATGGATGAGATGATGGGCGCGTCAGAGCAGTTAGCGGAGCTGCAACCGTACTGTAGTCCCGGATAAAGCGACGATAGAAGTTCGCAAACCTGAGGAAACGCTGGAGTTGTTTGAGAGTCCTGGGTAGGGGCCAGTGACTCACAACCTCCAGCTTCTGCAGGTCTATAGCCACACCCTGGGGCGAGATGACAAAACCCAGGAACGTGGTGGAGCGCTCGTGGAAAGCGCACTTCTCCAACTTACAGTACAGCTGGTGGGCGAGCAATCTCTTTAGAACCGCTCTGACGTGTTGTACATGTTCACTGACAGTCCGGGAGTATATGAGGATGTCGTCTAGGTAGACGAACACCCATCGACCTAACATGTCTCTTAGAACGTCGTTAATGAATTGTTGGAAGACAGCAGGAGCGTTGCAGAGTCCAAATGGTATTACCAAACTTTCATAATGGCCGGTGGGAGTGATGAAGTCCGTCTTCCACTCATCGCCCTCCCTGATGCGCACCAAGTTGTAGGCGCTCCGGAGGTCCAACTTAGTAAAAATGGTGGCACCAGAGAGGGCGTCCAGGGCAGAGTTGGTAAGAGGCAATGTATGTCGGTTCTTGATGGTGATGTTGTTGAACCCCCGATAATCGACACATGGGCGTAAGCTGCCATCGGGTTTCTTCACGAACCCCGTGGCGGCAGGTGAGGAGGAAGGCCGGATAGTACCTTGGCGCAGTCCACTGGAAACATATTCCTCCATCGCCTGCATCTCGGTGGCAGATAATGAGTAGAGGTGGCTGCGGGGTGGCATGGACCCTGGCTGAAGGTCGATGGCAAGGTCGTAGGGGCGATGAAGAGGTAGGTGGGTCGCCCGTCTTTTACAGAACACCTCAGCCAGGTCCCGGTAGGCACTCGGGATGTTGTCTGTGTTGACCTCGGGGGCCTCGGACTCCCTAGAACACATCCCAGCCCGGGCCCGTAGGCAGAGTTCAGAACAAGTCGGCCCCCATTGTAAGATCTGACTTTGTGTCCAAGATATGAGCAGGTCGTGGTGAAGTAACCAGGGGTGTCCGAGAATAAGAGGAGGCGAGGAGATGGGGGTGAGGTAGAAGTGGAGCTGTTCCTGATGTTGGCCGATGTTCATGGTGATGGGTTGGGTTTGGAAGGTGATGGGGCTGGAGGAGAGGGGCCAACCATTGACAGATGTAATATTTACGGGCTGGGATAACGCCTCGATCTTTACCCTCAGTTTCTTGGTGTAAGAAGAGTCAATGAAGCTACCAGCAGCACCGGGGTCGATGAATGCGGCACTTCCGACCCGTTTGTGGCCAAACTGGAGGTGTACTCTTACTGTGAGATGGGAATCATTGGTCAGGGTGGTGGAGAGGGAGATGGAACCTGGTGAGTCACTCTCACTCCTCACCGGGGCTGCGCGTTTCCCGGGCGCAGAGGACAGATGGCTCGGTGGTGTGCTGCTGACCCGCAATACGCGCAGAGGCCGTCTCTAAATCGGCGTTCCCGTTCTGCAGCGGTTAAGGAGGCGCGCCCTAATTGCATGGGTTCCCCGGCTCCGGTGTCAACCATGGCGGGAGGTGGAGAGCCGACGGGTTCGGTAGGTGCAGTAAAAAACAAGGAGCGAGCTTCCGGAACAGGAGTGTGAGAGAAGAAGGAGGGGGTTCGGGGCGTGAAATGAGGCAGTGATGGCGTGATGGGCGGCAGGGTGCGAGGGGCTGGCTTGGGTCGGGCGAGCAGACGCTGGTCGATCCGGAGGGCGAGTTGGATTAAGCCCTCCAACGTAGCTGGAAGTTCTCGTCCGGCGAGCTCGTCCTTGATGCGCGCAGCCTGTCCCTCGTAGTAGGCCCACCGGAGGGCGGAGTCTCCCCAGTCGGTCTGGACGGCGAGCGTTCGGAAATCTGCCGTGTAGCGGCTCACGGATGAGCCTCCCTGCCGCAGATGATATAATTTGGAGTCGGTCTCAAAAGGTGAGTTTTAGCTGGCGGGTGAACTCTGTGTAGGAATAGGCTACATCTGAATCAGATCGCAGGACCGCCGTGGCCCACTCCGCTGTCTGCACGGATAGCAACGAGATGAGAAGAGCAACGCGCAGTCGGTCTGTGGAGTATCTGGTGGAATTAAACTCAATCACAAGATCCAACGCGGTTAAAAAAAACACTGCATTTCCCATCCGTGCCATCCCACTTATCCGGTAGAGCAATGAAGACATCAGAAGAAGGGGGGGGGGGGGTGGCGGCGCTGCAACGGGCGTGCAACGGGCGTGCAGCCGCTGCAATGGGCGTGGCAACAACCGGCTGAGCAGCCGCTCCGCGCAGCGTCGCATTCTCGCGGCGCAGGGCCGCGATGTCTTGGATGCCTTGGCGGAGAACCGCGATTTCACTACGGAGCTGATCGATCAGCTTAGCATGTTGATCAACCACATCGCAAAGGTGAGCGTAATCCGCTGGGTTTACTGCTGATGGCTCAGTCATTCTGTCACAAACAAACAGAGACGGACCAGAAGACTAGCAGTTAGCCCTGTAGCGTGGATGGTAAACCCAAACGCGGAAGTAGCGCAAACAGGCACGATAACCACGCTGTTTATTTTTAGAACTTTCCCGGAGCGAGAGCAAGAGTTTACACAAATAAACCCGCGTTCTAATAACACACACTCAATCGAAAGCGAAACCCAAGAAAGTGAGTACTCACGATTAGACAGACAGAGCGTCGGCGATAGCATGGGCAAACTCAATGACTGAGCGATGTGTGGAGCCATCTTGTCTCCTTTTATGCTTCCTGAATAGCGACCATACTACTTCCAGGTCCTAGTTCCGGTCGTGTTAGGAGTGCGCATGACATTCACCTTCTGTTGCTCACTTTTTACACCCACACAGATCTCCAGGGTGGCTGGTTATCTTTTTTTATCTGAGTGGAAACCTATGCTTGAACATGCCACCCAGATTCCCACCTTATGACCTCCTAAGGACAAAATGAGGTAACTTCCATCCCAGGTCTCCAGTGGTTAGCTCCACCCATCAAAAAAACAAAACACACTTCAGCTGTCCACCATCATGATTTTCTTGCTACAGCAGAATACCAACATGTTACAGCTAAGAGGAAGCATGTAGAGAGGAAATAGCAATGGGCCTAAAGCCGAACCCTGTGGAACACCAAACTTCACATTAGTACATGTAGAATAGTCACCATTTATTTCTACAAACTGATAACAATCAGTCAAGTAAGACAAGAGAGGACCTGAACTCTTGCAACGTTTTCTAATCTATCAAGGTGAACAGTCTGATCAGTGCAGGTTAAACAATACAAGGAAATAAACACAACCCTGATCAGAGGTCAGTAGAAGGTCATTTACCACATTCAGCACTGTCTCTGTGCTATAATGAGACCTAAATCATGACTGATGTACATAACTGTACCTGCAAGAATCAGCTTCACTCACTCATTCACTGTCTACACCACTTTATCCTGTATTCAGGGTCACATTCAGCGTGCCAATCCACACTCATTCACACACTATGGGCAATTTTGGGAACGCCATGCAAGGAAACCCGGAGAAAACCATGCAAATTCCATGCACACAGAGACAGTGTGAGCCTGGCCGGGAATTGAACCCGGACCCTGGAGGTGCAAGGTGACAGTGCTAGAATCAGCTTCATTATTGTTAAATACCTGTTTGATCTTATTTAATTGTCTATTGCGTTAAAGCCCTTTACAGGAATAGTTTCATTAAAAAAAACACTTTAGAAAGACTTTAGAGATCTCAACAGTACTAGCTTCAGATCAAATGTGTTGGCTATTCATACTTATATGTTGATAAGATAGTGTCGATTTCCTGGAGAAACTATATATTACCAAGTGAAAATATCTTGAGTATAGTTAATTTTATCTCTCTTAAAATAAGATTACGCCAAACTACATATAACATAAAATATATCATTATTAACCTTATTTATAATTAAATTGTACTAAAATTTTTATATTTCTAGTTTTAGGAAATTCTAAAAATTAGTAAAATTCTCTGCCAACAGAACAAAAAAAAATATTTTAATAACATTTTAATAGAATTAAGCTTAATGATTTTATATTTTGTTTGCTGTAAACGTATTTTAAGAATATCCAGGTAGGAATGTCTAGATTGAAGAATAATATGTTTCACTTGCTAAGATGTCATTTTTTGCAGTATGATGATGATGATGATGAATTTAAATCCTGATTTATAGCGATGAAGTTGTGTGTAGAGGTTGTTGGTCATTTTGTTGAAGTGAACACTAGGTGGCAGCATTGGTATGCTCTGTTCTTGGGCACTCTGTCCTACTGTGTTCCTGTAGAATTTAATAAAAAAGAAAGTTTATTTTTAAGTTAGGTCATTTTTAACCACTGTTACCCGTCTATCATTTACACTTGGAACTTGGTCATCATCACTGTCAGCTCCAGTAACGTTAAGTCTAACTCAGGGTTAATCAAAGTGATAGGATGTGAGTTGATGATGATCCAGATAGCTGTCCTGTAGCAGGTGTATTTGGTGGAATGACAATAAAAGCTGATGAACGTGACACACTCTCAGAAACGAGGGACTGAAACACTACCTTGTCTTTCAACTGTAATGTGTCTTCTTATCCTTTAGATTTAAAATGAAAGCTTACAGTAGGGTGAAGTTAGCCACGTAGCCATCTTAAGACTGATTAATAAAGTTATGAACACGTGTACATGACTGGAACTAACTTTATATAAATTTTGTAACAGTAGTATATTCAATGCCTCCTAACACACAGTATGAGTGCTGATCAATCCCTGCTCTCCATTATCACCCAGATGAGGATGGGTTCCCTGGTGAGTCTGGTTCCTCTCAAGGTTTCTTCCTGTCACCATCTCAGGGAGTTTTTCCCATCAGGGACAATCTGATCATTCAGCTTCATACACATTCACATTTCATACACACTACCATCATTTCTTTTTGTGAAATTGTGTAAAGCTGCTGTGCGACAATGACCCGTGTTAAAAGTGCTGTATAATAGAATTGAATTGAGTTACATAGTAAAGTTCAGCTTATATAGTCACGTTTCTACTTGATTGTTTATGTTTTGTAAAAATAAGACGTCTGTACTGACAAATCCCTGACAATAACAGAACCCTTTAAAATAAAACGTTATACTTTGCTGTATTTATTTTCCATCCGTATTTAAATTAAAATGAAAACACACTTAACTCCACATGACTGCAAGCAAAGACACTACAGTATGTGTACATTTTAAATAATGACATCATAAAAGCCGATTAGAACAAAAAACTTTCTAATTTAGCTGACACTTACATGGTTAAATATAAACACTTCACCATAATTTAGTTTGCATTATATATAAAAACTGCTGAATTAAACAGCTCTCGCTCCCTTACATCACGTCAAGGTTAAACCGTAAATGTGTGCGTGTGTGTGTGTGTGTGTGTGTGTGTGTGTGTGTGTGTATGATCTCATCGTAGAAATGACCTTCTAAGTCACAATTCACTCTAACCACATTTTATAAATACATTAGTAACACACAGCTGGTTTTCATGGCAACAGCTGTTATCGCCTAGCAACAGCTCGTCCAAAACACACAGAGGATACGGCTGGTTTATAGAGTAACACAGTGAACATGTCATTTACTCAGGATGCCTTTAATACTGGATACTTTGAGTCACATGAAAGGAAATCCTGCTGAACAGCATACCAACACACACACACGTATATATAGAATTATGCAAAAGTTTAGGCACCCCTTGATAAATAACAGATTGTGGTGGTTTTTTTTATTTTTATTAAAAAGATGTTAACACAGTCTCTCTTGGAAATGGAAAAATGCACAATATTTTCAGCAAACACTGATGCATAGTTACTTTTTATGCCATAAATTGAACAAAGATTAAAAATGAAAACATTATTGTGCAAAAGTTCGTGCACCCTACATAATCAGTACTTAGTAACGCCTCCTCTGGCAGATATCACAGCTTATAAATGCTTTTTATAGCCACTAAATGTCTTTCAGTTCTTGTACTTGGGATTTTCTCCCATTCTTCCTTGCAGTTCTGTAATATTCTTAGGTGGTCTTGCATGTACAGTTCTTTTAAGGTCTACACACAAATGTTCAGTGATGTTTAAATCAGGGGACTGTGATGGCCGTTCCAAAACCTTCAGCTTGCGTCTCTTGAGGTTTTCCATAGTGGATTTCGAGGTGTGTTTAGGATCATTGTCAAGTCAAGTCAATTTTATTCAAATATAGCGCTTTTAACAATTGACATTGTCGCAAAGCAGCTTTACACAATAAAAAGAAGTAAGTTTTTATGCAATGTGTATGAATCAAAATGATAAGATTGTCCCTGATGAGCAAGCCGAGGGCGACGGTGCCGAGGAAAAACTCCCTGAGATGGTAATAGGAAGAAACCTTGAGAGGAACCAGACTAAACAGGGAACCCATCCTCATCTGGGTGATAACGGATAGCAGGGATTGATCAGCATAATAATGTGTAAGACTGGAAGTTCAGTGTAACAGGAGATGTGTTAAAATTTAAATTAAAAGGAGTCCAGTTTGTTCCCAGAGGCTCAGGTAGACTGTAGGAGATTCCAGTCCTGAGTTATCGAACAACTGAAGTCACAGGTCCCCAGAGCATCACTCGATGACAGGACAGTCTTCATGGAAACCATCCCCAGCCACCATACGAGTCCAGGCAGACCACACGGGGCATCCATGCGACGAGATCTCCAACCAGAAGCAGGACTCCAGGACGGGTTAGACGGCTCCAGAGGGCAGAGGGGTCTGGATCACTGGCAACTCAGGAGCGACATGTATAGCTCGACAGAGAGACAGAGAGAGGGAAAGGAGAGAGGGAGAGAGAGAGAGGAGGGAACAGAAAAGGAGAGAACAGAAAATAAGGAGAGATGGCAGTTAGGTCTGGTCACAGTCAACATGTATAAGGTGAATGTATATTTAGTGCAAAGTGCAAGCAGGGACTCCGGCAGGACTAACTATGACATCATAACTAAAAGGGAGAGCCAGAAGGAAACACAAACATGAGGGGGAACTGAGATGTAAAGCAACCAATCACCTCACCGTCAACAAACCTGAGTGAACAATGAGAGTGGGGAGGACAGCATCTAAACATACCAGTTCACCAGAATACTCTACGTCCATGAGTCCCCCAGATCTGCTCCTTTACCTAAGGTTAATCTATTTACAAACATGCTGCGCTAAATAAATAGGTTTTTAGCCTAGACTTAAACACTGAGACTGTGTCTGAGTCCCGAACATTAATAGGAAGACTATTCCATAACTTCGGGGCTTTGTAAGAAAAAGCTCCGCCCCCTGCTGTAGTTTTAATAATACATGGTACTGACAGGCAGCCTGCATCCTTTGATGGAAGTAGGCGTGGCAGATCGTAAGACACTAGCAGTTCACTCAGATACTGCGGCGCGAGACCATTTAGTGCTTTATATGTCAAAAGTAGTATCTTAAAATCGATGCGAAATTTCACAGGGAGCCAATGCAGTGTAGATAAGATAGGGGTGATGTGCTCGTATCTTCTGGTTTTAGTGAGGACTCTCGCTGCTGCATTCTGTACTAACTGAAGCTTGTTTATACACCTAATTGAACAACCAGACAGTAAGGCGTTACAATAGTCCAACCTAGAGGTGATAAAAGCATGAACTTGTTTTTCTGCATCATTTAGTGACAATATGTTTCTTATCTTGGCAATATTTCTAAGGTGAAAGAAAGCTATCCTGGTGATATTATCTACATGAGCTTCAAACGAAAGGCTGGAATCTATAATCACACCAAGGTCTTTTACTGTTGCACTTGATGGAACAGAAAGGCCATCTAAAGTTACAGTGTGATCAGAAAGCTTACTTCTAGCTACTTGTGGTCCTATGACCAGAACTTCTGTCTCATCAGGATTAAGCAGATGAAAATTAATTAACATCCAATCTCGTATATCCTGCACACACTGCTCGATTTTAGCAAACTGTTTTTTCTCATCTGGTTTTGCTGAGACATATAATTGTGTGTCATCAGCATAACAATGAAAACTAATACCATGTTTACGAATTATGTTGCCCGGAGGAAGCATGTAAAGGGAAAAAAGCAGTGGGCCTAAAACTGAGCCCTGTGGAACACCAAACTCCACTTGAGAACATGAGGAATGGTCACCATCTAAATCTACAAACTGATAACGATCAGTCAAATAGGATCTGAGCCACAAGAGGGCAGTTCCCTTAATTCCTACTACCTTTTCTAATCTGTGAAGGAGAATACTATGATCAATGGTGTCAAAAGCTGCACTGAGGTCCAGTAACACAAGTATAGTGACGCAACCCTGATCAGAGGCCCATAGGAGGTCGTTTACTACTTTAACAAGTGCTGTCTCTGTGCTGTGATGAGGCCTAAATCCTGACTGATACAGTTCATTTATGCTATTTCTGTGTAGATGTGAACATAGCTGCTGTGATACTACCTTTTCCAAAATCTTGGAGATAAAGGGAAGGTTTGATATCGGCCTGTAATTAGAAAGCAGACAGGGGTCAAGGTCAGGTTTCTTGATTAGCGGTTTAATAACAGCTAATTTAAAGGATTTGGGGACATACCCACTACTGAGTGAACAGTTAATTACTTTCAACAGGGGTTCTATTATTGCTGGTACTATCTGTTTGAGAAAATGTGTCGGTACAGGATCTAATATACAGGTTGACGATTTTGAAGAAGAGATGAGTGAAATTAGTTCCCTCGCTTCAAGGGGAGTAAAGTATTCTAAGTTCTGATGTGATGTGGTTAGATCATCTGAATTATTTAAATTGTCTGGTTTCAAAGCCTGAATTTTTTGCCTAATATTTATGATTTTATTATTGAAGAAGTTCATGAAATCCTCACTACTGCATGATGTTGTTGTGGAGATTTCTGCAGTGGTCTTGTTTTTAGTTAATTTAGCTACGGTATTAAATAAAAATCTCGGGTTGTTTTTGTTATTTTCTATAAGAGTGGAGAGATACGTTGATCTAGCATCACTGAGAGCTTTTTTATAGTTCAGGATGCTCTCCTTCCAAGCTATTTTGAATACTATCAATTTAGTTTGGCGCCATTTACGTTCGAATTTTCGAGCGGTTTGTTTTAAAGCACGTGTGTGGTCATTATACCAAGGAGCGAGTTTCTTATCTCTAATCATTTTCCTTTTAACTGGAGCTACTTTATCTAAGCTATAACGAAGTGCTGACTCTAGATATTCATTCGCCTGTTCGAGTTCTGTGAAGTCAGATGGCGATCCAATCAAAGTTGATAATTCTGGAAGATTATTGATAAAGCTCTGTGCGGTATTTGATGTAAATGTACGTTTAAGGTGGAAGCGTGGTGCTGTGCTGCATACATTATTACTATAACACGCTTTAATCGAGACAAGATAGTGATCCGAGATAACTTCAGACTGTGGAATTGTGGTTATATTTCCTATACTTAATCCGAAGGATAATATTAAATCTAAAGTGTGACCTGCTTTATGAGTGGGTCCTACTACACACTGATTTACTCCTACTGAGTCCAGTATGGACAAGAATGCTGTTCTCAGAGGGTCTTCTGGATTCTCAAAATGAATATTAAAGTCTCCAGCAATTAACGCTTTGTCTACAGAAACACCAAGGTTTGAGAGGAAATCTGCAAATTCGCAGAGAAACTCCGAGTACGGCCCTGGGGGTCTGTAAATGATGATTAGCGGGATCGACTGAGCTGACTTTATGTTACTATAGAGAACTTCAAATGCATTAGATTTAAAACTGTGTTTTTGTACGAGAGACAGATTATGGTTATAAATAACTGCGACTCCTCCTCCTCTACCAGTTAGCCGAGGCTGGTGTATGTAGCTGTATCCAGGAGGACTCGCTTCATTTAGAGCTACATACTCGTCCTGTTTAATCCAGGTTTCTGTTAAACATAATATATCAAACTCCTGATCTGTGATAATTTCATTAACAATAACTGCTTTAGATGCGAGAGATCTAATATTTAACAGTCCTAGCTTCAGATCAGAGGTGCCGGCTGCGCATTCAGTGTGATCTGAGTTTGTGGTATCTATGTTAATTAAATTACTAAAACAGACTTTCTGAGTCTTTCTAAATTTATGTTTAGCTCGGGGAACAGACACAGTCTCAATATGATGAACCCTGAATGACGAATCTCTGGAGCTAGCAGACGGTTGGTTTAGCCTGTCTGTCTGCTCCCTGGCCTGGGCTCTGGATTGTCACCGATTAACTAGGCCTCTTCTGAGACTATGTGCTATACTGCAAGAAATGAGAGCAGCACCTTCCCGAGTGGGATGGACACCGTCCCGCCCTAACAGGCCAGTTTTGCCCTCAAAGGTCTTCCAATTGTCTATGTAGCCCACGTTGTTTTCGGAGCACCACCTGGACATCCAGCGGTTCAGCGACCATAACCTGCTGTAAGCTATGTCGGCATTGTCCTGTTGTAGAAGTCGTCCTCTTTTCAGCTTCAGCTTTTTTACAGATGGTGTGATGTTTGCTTCCAGAATTTGCTGATATTTAGTGGAATCCATTCTTCCCTCCACCTGTGCAATGTTTCCTATTCCACTGGCTGCAACACAACCCCAAGGCCTGATAGATCCGCCCCCATGTTTAATAGTTGGCAAGGTTTTCTTTTCATGAAATGCTGCTCCTTTTTTCTCCAAACATGCCTTTGCTGATTGTGGCCAAAGAGTTCTATTGTAACTTCATCAGTCCACAGCACTTGTTTCCAAAACGCATCAGGCTTCGGTAGATGTTCTGTTACATACGTCTGACGTTGGATTTTATGATGGGGACGCAGGTCAGGTTTTCTTTTGCTGACTCTTCCATGAAGGTCTTGTGGAACAAGTTGATTTACAAGAAAAAGGAGAGCACCTCTTTAATATATTCCATGGCTAACTGTTCTGGGGGGACAAAGAGAGGCCCTAGGAGGAGTCGAACCTAGGAGCAGGTCGATTGTGCAGTCAAAGGATCATGGGCAGGTACTTTTTTAGCCTTTTGTTTGAAAAAGACCTCTGCCAGGCAGGAGACACTCTGAGCACAGGGTTTTTTGTGTTCCCTTTCAAAAGCTACACTCGATGCTGCGTGAAAATGCTCTGGGAACATCTCTTTGTTCTCCGGTTGTGAAGACTGTGTATGTCAAAACCGCTGAATGACGTCACCGAATAAGGTGCACCTGCAGGTTATAAATAGGAGTGAACCGGAAACATCCTCAGATCTTTTTGTCTTCAGGACCACTTTGTGTTTGTGTGTGTGTGTGCAAGTGATAACGAAAGCAAAAGAAAAATAACAGCATTAACTCACCAATATGGGGGAGTTGGTTAAGAGATGCGTGCCTCCGTGTGCTAGGTCTCTTTTGGAGGGCAATCTCCACAATCTCGCCTCGGGCTTCAAGGAGACTGTGAGTATTGCGATCCTCTCCCTATTAAGGTGCTTCGCGCGCAGCTTTCTTTAAAGAGAAACCGCGAGCCGCGGTGCATTCCTGGGGCTCGTGTGCTGATCTGCCAGATGCGCACGAGAAGCAATTTCCCCCTTTCTCTCGCACTCTCTCCGGATGAGGATGTTTTAGCTTCCGCTTCTCAAGTGTGCTCCGGCGCTTCTTGTGAAGGAGTGGAAGAATCTTCCCCTCTTGCTTCTATGGAAGTAGCCTCCTCACAATGCTCCTCCAGTGTTGACAGAGCGTTTGAGGAATTATCGGAAGTTATAACGCATGCGGTCGAGCGGTTGCATATCGACTGGCCGCGGAAGCGAGATTCCCCCAAGACAGGTTTCTGTCAGGTGGCTGGGGGCAGGAGCCTCAACGTCTCTCTCTCCCCTTTTTTGGTGACCTCCATGACGAGTTAACTCTTTCATGGAGCAAGCCGTTCTCATCGTGGATTTTTGTGCCATCGACTTATTCGAATATCGTTGATGTGAAAGCGCGCTGTTATATGATGATGCCCCAGATAGAAGAGACGCTTGCGGGCTATCTCTCTCCTGGGACATCATCCTCCCTGAAAAAGCCTACACTCCCCTCCAAGCCGTGTAGATTGATATCTGCTTTGGTGGGGAAAGCTTTTCAGGCAGCGGGTCAGGCTGGTGCTTCTACCAGGCTGACCTGCTGAAGGACCTGAGCACCGGCAGGGCTATTGATGAGAGGGTGTTTGCAGAGCTACGCTGAGCCACAGATCTGTCTCTCCGTGCAACCAAGCAGACAGCCCGTACTGTTGTCCTTTCTATGGCTGCCATGGTATCCACGGAGAGGCATCTGTGGCTGAACCTCACGGGCATCAAGGATAGGGCTCATGCTGTCCTCCTTGATGCTCCCGTCTCACCTTCCGGCCTCTTTGGCGACGGAATTCCGTCGCCACTAGATTTCGGGAGGTGAAGTTATATGAACAGGCCTTTGGGAGGTTTATTCCCCGCCGTGCTTAAGAGTCGGGATCATCGGCCACCCGGTCCCGACCAGGTCTGGCTCCTATTAAGCGTGAGGTGCAGAAGGAGAGCGTGACCAGTCGCACACCCCCTCATAAAGACTGGGGTGTGGCTCGCCGCTCTTCGAAATCTGCCTCAAAAAGACCGGACCTGAGGAGCTTCCTCTCTTCAAAGAGGAAGTCTTGAGGCTTGTGCTCCTGGGGCCACGGGGGTGTCTCTCCCCGGGGAGGGGCGCCTGGATTTCCTTCACAAAATAGGGCCTCCTTACTGGCACTCCCAGGAGGGCTGGTGTTTCGGGGAGCGTTGGTCTCCAACACCCCCCCCATCCAGCCAAAGTGTCAAATCCCGTGCTCCTTTCGGAGAACCTGACAGCGTGGAAACTACTGCCCGGCGTATCTCCTTGGGTACAAAGGACTGTAGCCACAGGCTACAGGATTCAGTTTGGACATCATCCTCCGCGTTTCAACGGTGTGGTCTCCACTTCCATGAAACCGGACCGAGCACATTTGCTGGCCCAGGAATTACAGACTCTGCTGGGCAAAAGGGCCATAGAACATGTTCCCCTTCCAGACAGAGAGTCGGGCTACTACAGTCGGTACTTTTTGGTTCCCAAGAGAGATGGATTGCGTCCGATTTTGGATCTTCGCGGCTTGAACTGCTATCTCAGGAAATTCAGTTTCAAAATGTTGACTGTCAAAATGATTGTTTCTCAAATCCAACCAGAGGATTGGTTTGTGACAATCGACCTCAAGGACGCAGATTTCCATATAGAAATATTGCCACAGCACAGGAAGTTCCTAAGGTTTGCTTTCGGGGGCGAAGCTTACCAGTATCGGGTCCTTCTATTTGGCCTAACTCTAACTAATTTGGCCAAAATGCATGGATGCGGCCCTGGCTCCTTTACGACTCCAGGGCATTCGTATTTTGAATTACATAAAATTCTAATTTCATTTAAGGGCCAATCCCCAGAGGCTAATAATGGTTATGCGCCGAGGGCTTCGTACCCTTTCTATGTGGTTCAGACCCCAGTTTCTGACTTTGGGTCCCACTTTAGGTCCGTCTTGTCGTCGCAAGATGCTAACGACAGACGCTTCCCTCACGGGCTGGGGTGCGGTCTTGGATGGCCGTCCAGCACAAGCGAGCTTCTTCTCGCATGGCACACCAATTGCCTCGAAATGATGGCTCTGTTTCTGGCCTGAAACATTTACTCCAGCAGTTGAGAGGCTACCATGTCCTAGTGCGGGTGGACAACACTGCGGTAGTCTCGTACATAAATCGCCAGGGTGGACTCCGCTCGTGCCGCTTGAACAAGCTAGCGCACCAGGTTCTGCTTTGGGCACAGGACAAGTTCCTGTCCCTCAGGGCAATTTACATTCCCGGGGCATATGAATGTAGAAGCGGATTTGCTATCCAGACAAGCTATGACACATGGGGAATGGAAACTCCACCCCGAAGTAGTCAGTCAAATCTGGGAAAGATTTTATGTAGCAGAGGTGGACCTCTTTGCCTTGCAAGAGGCAGCACAATGTCCCCTTTACTACTCTCTGACTCCTCCAGCTCCCCTGGGTCTGGACCCGATGGCGTCTTTATGTGTTTCCAGATTACGTCTTTATGTGTTTCCTCCGATAGTTCTGCTCCCAGGAGTCCTGGCAAGGGTCCATCAACAGGGTTTGCGCCTCTTATTGATAGTGCCCCATTGGCCGACCAGAGTGTGGTTATCGGATCTAATATCTCTCCTCGACGGCTCACCCTGGGTGATTCCAGTGAGGAGGGATCTTCTGTCTCAGGCGCAGGGGAAAATATTTCATCCCCGGCCTGAGCTCTGGAACCTTCACGTTTGGCCCCTGAAGGGGACCAACTAAGAGATGCTGGTCTTCCAGCCAGCGTAATTGAAACTATTTTAAGTGCCAGGGCTCCATCCACTAGAAGAACTTATGCACTCAAATGGAGTGTATTTGAAAGTTGGTGCATGGCAAGACATGTAGACCCAGTTCATGACGGTTTTATTTGTGGAGCTAAACGATTGAGGCCGCCCACTAGAGCGACGGTCCCTTCTTGGGACTTAGCTATTGTACTCGAAGGCCTGGCTGACACCCCTTTCGAACCACTAGCGTCAGCGCCTGTCAGGCTTCTGTCTCTTACGATGGTTTTTCTTATGGCTATTACTTCTTTGAAGAGAATTGGGGATCTGTAGGCTCTGTCAGTCTCCCCATCCTGCCTAGACTTTGCCCCTGGGCTAGTCAAAGCATTCTCACTCGAACTAGACAGGGGTGGGGTGAGACAGGGTGCGGGGTGAGACAGTGTGCGGGGTGAGAGGGCGCACGGTGAGACAGGGCGTGGAGGCGGGGTGAGAGACACCCCGTCACCAGAGAGAGACACCCCACCCCGCTGAGAAAGGGGTACCGTCAGAACTGGGCCCTGACAGAACTGACAGTCCAAGTCCAAATCCAAAAAAGTCCAGATCTCAGGAAAACAGACACGTGTTCACTCTGGGAAACTCCGCCCTAGAGCACTCGTTACACTGTGACTACCTGGGACTGAAACTCAGAGCCTCCGGGGGCTTTGATCTGGGAGAAAGAGCACTGAAAGAAAAAGCACGAAGAGCTCTATATAGAATCAAGAAAAGCTTCTACAGAATACACATCCCAATTAGAATCTGTTGTAAAATCTTTGATAGCGTCATTGCGCCTATTGCGCTGTATGTGATGGATGTGAGGTTTGGGGTCCACTCAGTAAACATGACTACACTCGTTGGGACAAACGTCCCCAGAGTCCCTGCATGCAGAGTTCTGTAGAAATCTCCTCAAAGTTCAGAGAAAAGCACCAACCGGTGCACGCAGGCAGAATTAGGTGGATTCCCGCCGATTATAGCCGTCCAGAACAGAGCAGTAAAATTCTATAAACATCTTACATTGAGTAATGAAAACATCCTAAGACTCAGTAACACACTAACCCTAACACACTGCAGTCTCAGAGCAGCACCGCTCACCACAGTCTCATCAGAATCAGACACATCACTGATCAGATGAGGAGAGAATATCTGGAGCACTGGGACAGTCAGACCCAAACCCAGTCCAGACTGCACTGCTATCGGGCCCTAAAGAGAGAGAGGAGGAACCGGTAGAGTGTCTAACCCTAACCCTAACCCTGAGATCATCACTCACAAAATCCCAAATTGTTCCAAATTAACAGAAGGTGAAGAAATGAGATTAATTTTAGGAGAAGGCTGCACTGCTCCCCTTGCTGGAGTGTGTGTGTGTGTGTGTGTGTGTGTGTGAGAGCCTGAGAGACAGTCAGACACAGCGTACACGCACCCTGATAATAATATCCCTAATTAATATCACTACTGTATCACTACTATTAATATTGATGTTATTTTTTATTATTCTAATAATAATAATTATTATTATTATTAGTAGTAGAAGTTTATTTTTATTTATTTATTTTTTCTTTTTTTTGTGTCTACTTAATATGATATTCTTTCATATCTAATATGTTTATAATATTTATATACGTTTATAAATTCAGATTGATGTTATTTATAATGTAATTAATGTTTTCTAATTGCTTTGGCAACAATGTAATACTTTTGTTAACATTCATGCCAATAAAGCTCTTCTGAACTGAACTGAAAAACTGAACTGAACTGAGTGAGAGAGAGAGAGAGAGAGAGACAGAAAGGGTGTTTTGTACTAATCCAGGCATGCTGGGCGGAGTGTGTGGGCTCCTTTCCTTTTTCTCTCTCTTACACACACACTTACACACACTCCAGGTCAGAGGCCCTGCACGAGACGAATAGAAGATCTGAGTAGGTAATACATCGTCAATTTTATTTTTCTTCCCTCTTTCTGTGATTTGGACAAAATTATTTTTTTAAAATTAACGTTTAGCTTTTTATATTGTTTCAAAAGTTTCAAAATTTTGAAGTTTCAAAATGTTGTTTTGTGTGTGTATGTGTGTGTTTCTGCAGTTTCTAAAATGTCTGAGTTTATAAACATGTTACACACACCTTGTGTATTTGCGGATAAACAGATAAATCACTTCATCACTGAGTAAAGGGCATAATGTATGTAAATTCACTGAGTAGGGTGGGGCTGGAATACACACCCCCTTACACACACACACACACACACACACACACACACACACACACACATGCCGACAGGTGGTTGTCAGGTGAGATTTCATGTTTTAAAGCTACAATATAATACTGAATGTAAATTTCATGATCAGCGTTACTGAAGGAGCTGAGAAGAGGGCGGGGCAGGCGGGGGGGGGGGGGGGGGGCGTTGCTCTTTTATTTTATGTACATTTATTATTATTTTTTTTTTATAGTATTCTTTCTTTGTTTTGTCCTCTGACTGATTTCTGAGCTTTGGCACGAATGTTAATATTTGTCACATCAATAGAGCACTCTCGAATATCACACCGTCCGGGGGGGGGGGTGAAGGAGATATGTGTGTGTGTGTGTGTATGTGTGCCCACACTCCGATAGTGTTTCTGCTCTCTGCTCCGCTGTCTCACACACATCATCATCTCATCACACCCACGCACACACACATCATTAAGAATCTCGTGGCTTCTCTCACCCTGCTTGTCCTTTTCTTCCAGTCACACTCTCATGGGTGGGGCTGCAAATCATAACGGAAACCCCTTCACACATACACACACACACACGTGTGCCATAAAGAATGCTCGGGATACTTGTGTTGGTATACATATTTATAATATTGTGTGTATATAACCAAAAGTATTGGCTCATACCAAAGGGTTGAGGTCAGGACAGTCAAGTTCTTCCACAGCAAACTCATTTATCCATGTGTTTGTGGACTTTGCTTTGAACTATTTTTTTTTAATATTCTATATTTTATATTTTATTTTATTTTATTCTCTTAGGTCAGGGCAGTTGCCTAAGCATTTCACTGCATATCGTACTGTGTAGGATTGTGTATGTGACAAATAAAATTTGAATTTGAATTT
This sequence comes from Clarias fuscus, assembly GCA_030347435.1. Taxonomy (NCBI): domain Eukaryota; kingdom Metazoa; phylum Chordata; class Actinopteri; order Siluriformes; family Clariidae; genus Clarias; species Clarias fuscus. The sequence continues at coordinate 147,826 of CM059205.1, read as the reverse complement.
GATTTTGTGCACTCGTGTGCAGTCAACAGGAAGGTGACCGTCTCCAAACTGTTCCCATAAAGTTTGGCGCATGAAATGTCCAAATTGTCCAACATGTCTCAGGTATGCTGAAGCGTTAAGAGTTCCTTTCACTGGAACTAAGGGGCCGAGCCCAACTCGTGAAACACAACCCCACATCATAATCTCTCCTCCACCCAACTTTACACTCGGCACAAAGAAGTCAGACAAGTACCGCTGGGAACCACCGTCCTGGGAACCACCAAACCCAGACTCGTCCATCTGATTGCCAGACAGAGAAGTGTGAGTTGTCACTCCAGAGTCCAGTGGCGGCGATCTTTACACCACTGCATCCAATGTTTTGCATTGCACTCGGTGACGTGTCTGAAGGCTTGCATGCAGCTGCTTGGCCATGGAAACCCACTCCATTAAGCTCTCTACACAATGTTCTTGAACTAATCTGAAGGCCACATGAAGCTGAACATAAAGTTGTCATCTGGGCACTATGAGTCTCAGCATCCTCTGACCCCGCCCTGTTATTTCACATGCTCCTACCACGTGTTTGTATATATATATATATACTGGGAGGTACAGACAGGGGGGGGTGCTACTGGCAGTTGGGGGGAGGGAAAATTTTGGTTACTGGAGTGTTACTGGCGGTGTTACTGGGGGGGCGGGGGGTAACTGGGGGGATGTTGGGGTGTTTCTGTGGGGTTTCTGTGGGGTAAATGTTCCCTGTATGCACATATCCTGACCAATCTTTTCCTAAACACATGGTCAGATCCAGTTTATTCATCCATCATTCCACATTCAACCACCTTCCCCTAGTGTTACTCTCTCTCCCCCCTTCTCTGTCTCTCCTTCTCTTCCTCTCTCTCACTCTCTCTCTCCTCATTTGTGGGGATCCTCACCATCTGGAACTCATTAGTAAACTGGAAACTCTGAGCCACAGTTGGCTGAGAATGCATCAGTAACTGTGTGTGTGTGTGTGTGTGTGTAAGAGAGGAAGAGAGAGTGTACAGTGACTCATGGTCCAGTTATTTCTGCTTGTGTTTAGAGTTGGCCTGTGTAGGAATTCCCCCTCTCCTGTCCATATCTGGAGATGTGCAGTCTTTCATTCAGCCTCTCCACATTTATCTATCTGATGTTTTTGCTCCACTGCATTTTGTTCCTCTTTCTTTCCCTCCATTTCTAATTCTCTCTCTCTCTCTATGCATTAGTGGTGTGTGAGACATTAATGTGATATGCAGCTGAACCAGGCATGTCTGCTGTGATTAACCCTCTGTATGTGTGTGTGTGTGTGGGAGAGCCAAATGCGCTGATTGTCCCTCTCTCCTCCTACAGGACAGAGCGTGGGGTCAGAGAAAGGTCTCGTATTTTCTAGTAGTTTAGTCATTGGTTGTGTCCCAAATGGAGGCCAGAGAACTGATTCATCACCCTCTTCACACCCCAACACCCTGCACCCCACATCACACCTCATCACACCCCAACACCCTGTACTCCACATCACATCACACCACATCACACCCCAACACCCTGTACCCCACATCACATCACACCACACCCCAACACCCTGTACCCCTCATCACACCTCAACACCCTGCACCCCACATCACACCCCAACACCCTGTACTCCACATCACATCACACCACATCACACCCCAACACCCTGTACCCCACATCACATCACACCACACCCCAACACCCTGTACCCCTCATCACACCTCAACACCCTGCACCCCACATCACACCCCAACACCCTGTACTCCACATCACATCACACCACATCACACCCCAACACCCTGTACCCCACATCACATCACACCACACCCCAACACCCTGTACCCCTCATCACACCTCAACACCCTGCACCCCACATCACACCCCAACACCCTGTACCCCACATCACATCACATCACACCACACCCCAACACCCTGTACCCCTCATCACACCTCAACACCCTGCACCCCACATCACACCCCAACACCCTGTACTCCACATCACATCACACCACATCACACCCCAACACCCTGTACCCCACATCACATCACACCACACCCCAACACCCTGTACCCCTCATCACACCCCAACACCCTGCACCCCACATCTCACCCCAACACCCTGTACTCCACATCACATCACAACACATCACACCCCAACACCCTGTACCCCACATCACATCACACCACACCCCACCACCCTGTACCCCTCATCACACCCCAACACCCTGGACCCCTCATCACATCACACCCCAACACCCTGAACCCCTCATCAAACCCCAACACCCTGTACCCCTCATCACATCACACCCCATCACCCTGTACCCCTCATCACATCACATCCCAACACCCTGTACCCCACATCACATCACACCACACCCCAACACCCGGTACCCCTCATCACACCCCAACACCCTGTACCCCTCATCACATCACACCCCAACACCCTGTACCCCTCATCATTCCCCAACACCCTGAACCCATCACACCCCAACACCCTGTACTCCACATCACATCACACCACATCAAACCCCAACACCCTGTACCCCTCATCACATCACACCCCATCACCCTGTACCCCTCATCACATCACATCCCAACACCCTGTACCCCACATCACACCCCAACACCCTGTACCCCACATCACACCACATCACACCCCAACACCCTGTACCCCACATCACATCACACCACACCCCAACACCCTGTACCCCTCATCACACCCCAAAACCCTGCACCCCACATCACACCCCAACACCCTGTACTCCACACCACATCACACCCCAACACCCTGTACTCCACATCACACCACATCACACCCCAACACCCTGTACCCCACATCACATCACACCACACCCCAACACCCTGTACCCCTCATCACACCCCAACACCCTGAACCCCTCATCACATCACACCCCAACACCCTGAACCCCTCATCACACCCCAACACCCTGTACCCCACATCACACCACATCACACCCCAACACCCTGTACCCCACATCACATCACACCACATCACATCCCAACACCCTGTACCCCACATCATACCCCAACGCCCTGTACCCCAGATCACACCCCAAAACCCTGTACCCCACATCACATCACACCCCAACGCCCTGTACCCCACATCACACCACATCACACCCCAACGCCCTGTACCCCACATCACACCACATCACACCCCAACACCCTGTACCCCACATCACATCACACCCCAACGCCCTGTACCCCACATCACACCCCAACACCCTGTACCCATCACCACACCTCATCATTCCCCAACACCCTGTACCCCACATCACATCACACCCCAACACCCTGTACCCCACATCACACCTCAACATGCATATATTATATAGTCCAGCATCCTGCAGTGCCCCGTGGAATCTCCTTTATACTTTCAGACAAACTCTAACAATAGTGCACTGTGTACTGTAGAGGGGTTGGATGTGAACAGAGCTCTGAGTCACTGTGTCAGGGGAATTTGTTAGCATTTCTTTGCATTTGTTAGCTCTTTTGTTGGTGTATAACACTTATAAGCAGCACAAATGTGTGTGTGTTTGTGTGTGTGTGTGTGTGTGTGTGTGTTCATGTCTCTCTATCCTGCTAAAAAAAAGTCCAATACAATGCAGCTGTTGTTTTAGGCAACATGAGCTGCTTCCCAAACCACACTACGCATACTATGCTAAATAACACGTCAAAATAGTACATGCAGTTGGGAGTCGGCTGTTTGGGTCACAGCTGTACTGCGTGGTACACAAGCTGCAGGCTATTCAAACTAGTTCACAGGCTAGTCAAACAGCGCTGCAGAAACAATCAGCTGGACCGAACCCAAACACAACCTTACAAGCCACTAAATGTCTTAAAACACGTGTGTGTGGCCACAAATAAGCCATGGAACAAGAAACTAGCAAACAGGGAGGTAATGGACTGGGGATGTACAAGACAAAAGAACAGCACAAGTAATGTAGTAAGAGATTAGAGGAGTACGGAAAGGAACTAAAGGAAGGAAGTAAATAATTAAGAGATTATGAAACAAAATTAAAATAGCACTGCTAAAAGATTAAAGAACAATGAAGCTATTGAACTTCCGGGTTAAGGGTCTTCAGAACCAGGGATCCAAGAGATTAAGAGAATGTGCTGGAAACCAGTGGACTATGAGATTAATGTCTAAAGGAGAAGGGGAAGATTGAATCATGGGCAGTAGATTATGACCTCCTCCCTCACAGAGCCGTTATGGTTAGTGCTTTGCTGCACTATGGTTGCACTTTATTACTTGGCGGGAGATGTTCAATTCAATTCAATTCAATTCAATTTTATTTCTATAGCGCTTTTAACAATGGTCATTGTCTCAAAGCAGCTTCACAGAAATGAAAAGAAAATGAAAAGAAGACTTATGGAAATGTAGATGTTGCCAAATGATATCTCGTTGTTATCTATACTTGTTACTTTTAACAATGACAATAAATTGAATTCAATTGAATTTACATGTGCTCCTGGACTATGTAGATGGCGCTGTTACAATTTTATGACAGTTTCCAAGTGTTAGGTTTAAATGAAGAAGAAGTGTGTCTGAGCTACGTTTTAAGCTGAGAGAAGAATTCAATTCAATTCAATTAACGTTTTATTTGTATAGCGCTTTTAACAATCTTCATAGTCGCAAAGCAGCTTTACGCAATCAAAAGAATTATGATGAAGAGTTTAACTTGTTGTGTCCGCTGCACCTTGATACACTTAGCGGTCCGGGCCCGATCGACCAGGAGAAACACACACACACACACACACACACACGCAGGCATGATGTCTGAAGATCTCTGTTTATTCTCAGCCAGGAGAGCACATTTAAACGGTGCTACGTCCTGAACATCAAAAGAACCAGTCATTCACATGTCAGTGATGGAGAGACCCGGAGACAGACAGGAGAGAGGAAATACATTTACATTCTCCTGATTAAACTAAAGCTGACAAGAGCTGTCTGGATGTAAACTCGTCTGGGTACAGGATATAGAAGGTGTTACCACAGAAGGCATAAGGAAGCACAGCGAGGGGTCTGTTCTCAGGGCACAGGAATCTGAACTGATTAGATTACAATACCTTACACCATGACTATAGGTGGAAGACCTGATTATGACGATCAGTCAGTCATTAGCCAAATGCAGTTTATGACATGGTCATGTTTTGAGATCTCTGTGTTTATAATGCCATGTCTTGTTTTCTATTCTCAGACATCTTTCCTTCCAATTCCCAGCAGCACCAATCTGAGAGCATCCCATCATGCCGGTGGTGTTTCACTCCTCCCCACTGACGTGGTCACGTATAGCGGCCATGGTGTTTGCGTGTGTAGCGTTTAGCGTTGCCCTGTACGGCGCACAGCTCATGCACGGTACTGGAGACTGGTGTGTGTTCTGCTGGAGCTTCAGCTTTGCTGGGACGCTGCTGATCCTCCTGGTGGAGATCTGTGGCCTTCAGACTCGCGCTCCTGTCTCCTGGAAGAACTTCCCCATTACCTTTGCATGCTACGCCTCTCTGCTCTGTCTATCCGCCTCCATCATCTTCCCTCTGTTTTTTCTGAAAGGCTATGGGGGGCGTGAGGAATACGTTAACTGCCGCATTGTCTCCACCGTCTTCTCCTGTCTCGCAACACTCGCCTATTTCAGTGAGGTCAGCCTGAGCAAGGCACGTCCAGGCGAGGTGTCTGGCTACATGGCTACAGCACCGGGTATTCTGAAAGTCTGCGAGACCTTCGTCGCCTGCGTCATCTTCGTTTTCATCAGCGACCCAGTGTCGTATGACCAGAACGCAGCGACAAAATGGTGTCTCTCTGTCTACTGCATCTGCTTCATCCTGTCAGCAGCAATCATCATCCTGTGCATCGCTGAGTGGACCGGGCTGCTCCCGATGTCCTTCCCTCGCTTCCTGTCCACCTACGCTCTGCTTGCCGTAGCCATGTATCTCTCTGCCACCATCATCTGGCCCATCTACAAGTTTGACCAAAAACATGGAGGGGACAGTCGTCGGCCGAATGAGTGCGACTCCCACAGGGGGCTCTGTTCCTGGGACAAGAAATTAGCCATTGCCGCTCTCACAGCACTGAACTTCCTGCTGTATCTCGCAGACCTGATCTACTCGGCTCGGCTAGTCTTCGTCAAGGTTTAGTCATAAAAAACCTTGCATCGTTATCAGTATTCGCTCTTCTCAGCAAATATCATACCTTAGCTTGAATGAAGTGTGTTAGATTAGCATACTGTATCACTGTAGCCTCCATGTTTATTTTATAAAGCTGCTTATAAAAATAAAATACGAAAGATAAAATTCCTTAAAATAAAATTGCCAGTTATGAAGATGGCTAAACGGACATTTTGTGCTAAACGGAAGTATTTTGTTAGCAAGTCGTTGTTAGTAAGTCAGATTTTTCTAGCTGAGTAAGTAAGTGGTAACTTACTATCTTGAGTGTTAAAAAGCAGAGGAAATTGTACACACTGTGGAAAAGTGGGTGTCTGTGATGTTCTGAAGGCTAAAATAAAACCTTAAACGCACTGCAAGGTAAAGTGTTTATTCATCAGTTTGGCCTCACTATCAGCAATCGATCTATAGTAACCAAAGATGCTAAAGAAAATGTCACAATTCAGGTTTATCACTCTTTTTTTTTAACACTTGCAGCTTTACTCTTGATTATAATATTGTATCACACGTATGTCTCTGAACACTGACACTGTCTCACATTAGCCATGATTAATCCTTTGACTGTGCTATGCTAACTGCTATGAAGCAGCATATTACTTGGGTGCTGATGGATTAGTGCAGGTACAAGTTCACGTTTCACTATCAAGTGTCTTACATGTCACCTGCTTAAACTGAGCTGAAGATTTACATGTATATTGTGATTTATGATAGGTTCTACACAGTGCCAGCTAGAGGGCGCTAGCTGCAGGTGCGTCCGAATAAAGTCTTTAAGTAGATAAAGTTTAGCGAACGTTACTCCTGGTCTGAGATTTTTCCGCTCTGAATGCCGATACTAACTCACTAGCATTAACGATTAGCAAACTGACTATGTCTGACTATGAGACTCGACATAACGCACCAATGACTTGCTAACCGTTGGTGCTAATAGAGTAATAGAGAAATGCGAGGCGCCTCTCTCTTTGTAATTAACATAGATAAAGTTTGAACTCACTTCCCAGACATTAGCGCGTGCTAAATAGCGAACGAAGCATGAGGGCTAATCAACTAATTTTATTGGTTTTTAATTAACTTTTCTTTTTTCAAATTTAAAGTCAACAACAACAATTATTTCAGGAACTGTACAAAAAAAATGATTAGTCATGTGATTGAATTTTTATTGAATTCAATCACATGACTAATAAAACACCAGAGATGTACATCAGTCATGTTAGCTAAATAACTACAACGCAGCTGTAACGACAATACTGCAGTGTTTGTGAAGAAGTACATGTACATTGTGATGTATCATGAGCGTGACAGTGTTTGTTATTCTGTGTATCTAATCAGTATTACTGTATCTGTATGCAAATTATATGCAAATTATATGCAAATGAAGTGTCTGTAAATATCAGCTGTTTGTGTATAACATCATCAGGCTGGATGAGTTACACACCAGTGTGTGTCTGTTACAGGCTGTTGCGGTGATGTCATCACTCTCACACTGCTGCATTGTGGGAAAAATAAAGGAAAGAGAGAAAAGAAATCTTTGTGTGTGTTTGAATTCTGTGACTGTGTGTATATGTGTGTTTGAAAGTGTGTGTGTTTATCACTGAGTGTAGATTTGTATAAAATGAAATTCAACAGTTTAAATGAAAGTGTTGAATCAGATTCAATCTGTTTCACAACTTCACTTCTGTCTGTGTGTGTGTGTGTGTGAGAGTGTGTGTATCTTTCTGGCTCTGCCTATCTGTTTCTCCTATACAGTTAGAGATTAATAGATGATTTGTAATGTTATAAAATATATGTTAGAATAATTGTAACTGAATTAATAAATATAAATGAAAAATATTTTCCTGTGTGTGTGCGTTCAAAACATACAAAGTTCAGCTTTGAGAAAAGCTGTGATAAGGCGCACCCTGGTGGTGAACTCTGTTGTCTTTTACACGGAAGAGACAGAGCGTGTGTGCGTGTGTGTGTGTGTGTGTGTACTTCTCTGAAGTTTTGCACAATCCTGGAACCTGAGTTTAAAAACACCAGCAGTGTGTACAGTCTACTAGAACTACAGCTGATCAAACTCTTCTTGTGGTGTGGAACAGACATGTGCTCCAGCCTCATAACTGCACAGGTACCACCAACCAACATACAACCAACCAACATACAGAAGGTAGTCATGCGGAATAATCATTTTACCGTTTGGCTTTTACCACTGAGTGGCGCTATACAACTATAGACCAATGCCTCAGGCCCAGAGGTGGAGAGTAACGAATGACATTTCCTCGCGTTACTGTAATTGAGTAGTGTTTTTGTGTACTTCTACTTTTTAAAGTAGTTTTTAAAATCTGTAATTTTATTTTTACTTAAGTATGTTTTGTTTGAAGTATTGTACTTCGCTACATTTTAAATCATATTCGCTACTGAGAAAAACAAATGAATGAAAATGCAAAAATAATAATAATATGATGCTTTGTATAAACGCTTGGTTGCGCTCGCGCGTGTGTCTCGTGTCCTGATCGCGCGCCGCTCCAGACTCCACTCCAGGTTTTCTGACTGTTTCCGCACATCGGCATCTACCTGACCTTCCACACGGCCGCTTCCGCCCTGAGAGTGACGTCATCAACCAGCGCCACCAGATATAAACCGGAGAGAGACGCGGGAAAGAGGAAAGAGATGGTGATTTTGGTCGTTTTGGTATTTGGTTGTGACTTTTTGACTTTGATTATTTCTTTGCCCCTTTGGTTTGGTTGCTCTTTGTATATATTTGTACAGTCGTGGCCAAAAGTTTTGAGAATTACATAAATATTGGAAATTGTCAAAGTTGCTGCTTAAGTTTTTATAATAGCAATTTGCATATACTCCAGAATGTTCTGAAGAGTGATCAGATGAATTGCATAGTCCTTCTTTGCCATGAAAATTAACTTAATCCCGAAAAAAAAACTTTCCACTGCATTTCATTGCTGTCATTAAAGGACCTGCTGAGATCATTTCAGTAATCGTCTTGTTAACTCGGGTGAGAATGTTGATGAGCACAAGGCTGGAGATCATTATGTCAGGCTGATTGGGTTAGAATGGCAGACTTGACATGTTAAAAGGAGGGTGATGCTTGAAATCATTGTTCTTTCATTGTTAACCATGGTGACCTGCAAAGAAACGCGTGCAGCCATCATTGCGTTGCATGGACTTCCGGTTTAAGCATGGAGTGAATAGGTGGCAACTGGTTCGGCTCCTGACCTATTTTAATTATTTCACCGATTATAACAGAAATACACTACCTTAACTCGTTCAGCTGATGTTCTAAATAAAGTTGGAACACAGATAAATTACATAATGGCGTCTAGAATGCAACTGAGAAATAAAACTGGAGAAAGAGATGGCGAGGCCTCTAGTAAATCCGACGACCCCGCGCCTCTCCCCGGGGATGCGCCCGCTCTTCCAGATGACCTCGAAAGGCTTCGTTCATCGCGCCTATCGGACATGGCGCAAGTAGTCCACTCAATCTTAAAAACTGAACTAGCAGATGCTCTGACACCCGTGAACACGACGCTGGAACAAGTAAAATCATATTATGAAGACCACGAGCAACGTCTGCGCGAGGTGGAGGACGGTCTAAATGATTATAGTGACAGGCTGGTAAACGTCGAGGCCTCTATGGACGCGCTAAGGAAGGAAAACGAGTATCTGAAGGAGAAGCTAGATGATCTAGAGAACCGTTCGCGGAGGTCTAACATGAGGGTCGTGGGCATTCCCGAAAAGCTTGAGGGGTCAGACCCAGTAAAATTCATGTCAGTCTTCTTTGAGGAAGTACTGGGTAAGGAATTCTTTGAGAGACCTCTCGTTATTTCGCGAGCCCATCGTATCGGTCCCAAGCCAAAAGACGACGCCAAGGCCAGTCAGAGCAAACCCAGAGTATTCTTGGTGAACTTTCATTTTTTTCAAGATAAGCACCGTATCTTTCAGTTCGGCAGACAGAAAAAGGACGTGTGTTTTCGTGGGCACAGGGTGTTTTTTCATGAGTAAAAAGCGAGCTTCATTTAAAGATGTGAAATCGCGGCTCTACGAGAAAGGAGTCAGATTCGCTCTCCTGTACCCGGCAAGGCTACGTCTTACTCACGACAGGAAAACGTCCAGCTTTAACACACCAGAAGAAGCCAGCGATTTTTACTTCTCTCATTGGGGTGAAGATTGAGGTGAAATGCATAACTTTATCCTTAAGGATATCATTTCTGTTGCTCACTTTAAACGAACTAAGACTCGATTTTGACTTGTATATTTTTTTTTTCTTCTTCTTTCTAATCCGAGCTTATCAGCCGGATAAAGTTAACAAAAGATGAAATTCCGTTCTTAATTTCTGCAGGAGGGTAGCCTTACCGCTAGACTGTGTGGGTGTTTAGTCTTTGTTACTTTGCTGTACTTAGGAAGGTTTTTGTTTTGTTAAATCTGCGATCATCCTCTGTTGGAGAATTAGATCTGGGATTTATGTTTTTGTGTGTGTTTTGTATATTGTGCTGCCTGTTGTTGAATCCCATCTTTTACAGTTTATGGTCACAACTTGTTTATTTAAAAAAAAAAATTCTCTTGCCTTTTTATTTTAGATTTTATGCCCTGCTTATGCTTGAATATTACATTTCACAGTTGACATGGGTGGTAATGATGATGGAGGCCATCCTGTAAAGTTTTTGTCATGGAATGTTAGGGGGCTAAATGGCCCTGTTAAAAGAGCCAAAGTTTTTTCCCGTCTTAAACATATTAAACCAGATATAGTATTTCTTCAAGAAACACATCTCAGATTGGAAGATCACAATAGAATCCGTAAATCATGGGTCAGTCACATTTTCCATTCCAAATGTAATAGCAGATCCAGGGGGGTGGCAATATTAGTTAACAAGAGAATACAGTTTACACCATCCAGTATTATTCGTGATTCGAATGGCCGTTTTGTTATAGTTTCTGGTTCTCTTTTTCAAACACCAGTTGTTCTAGTAAATGTTTATGCACCCAACTCGGATGATGTCCAATTTGCAAACAACCTTTTGTCATTAATTCCCAAGCTTAACACTCACCATCTGATATTTTCGGGAGACTTGAACTGTGTCATTGACCCCTTGCTTGACAGATCTACCATAAGCAGCGGCTCTTCAGATATGGCTAAGGCTTTCTCTACTTTTATGAAGCAAAATGGCTGTGTGGACCCATGGAGGTTTGCCAACCCTTCAGCTAAGCAGTTTTCTTTTTACTCTCATGTTCCCCACTCTTTTTCTAGGTTAGATTATTTTTTCATAGATAGCTTACTTATTTCAATGGTTAAGCAAATTGACTATTCAGCTATAGTTATATCAGACCATGCATCCGTTGTGCTAGACTTACACTTTCCTTTAAATATCAGGGAACGACCACAGTGGAAACTCAATCCACTTCTGTTATCCAACAAAAAATTTTGCGACTTTATCTTGACCAGCATAGATACTTTCCTTGAGACTAATAAAACAGACTCGGTGTCCTACTCATTACTTTGGGAAACTCTAAAGGTTTATATAAGGGGACAGATAATATCCTACACTTCTTATGCAAAAAAGGAGCATAAAATGGAATTGCAAGCACTGTCACAATCCATTCTAGACTTGGACAAATTATACTCACAAACACCAACAACTGAATTATATAAAAAAAGGGTCGAATTTCAGACTAAATATAAACTCTTAACTACTACACATGCAGAACAATTAATATTTAGGACACGGAGTTTCTTCTATGAGTACGGGGAAAAATCTAGTCGGCTTTTGGCTCACCAGCTGAGACGTCAAGCTGCCTCTCGTCTCATCCCTCAAATTAGAGACTCTACACAAACCTTAACAAGTAATCCAAAGGAAATGAACAATATTTTCACCACATTTTATACTGAGCTTTACTCTTCAGAATTTCCTTCAGATACAATTGGCATGAAAATGTTTTTTGGCAATCTAGATACTCCAACTTTACAATCTGAGGAGGTGGAGGATTTGGAGAGTGATCTCGAGCAGGGAGAGATCAGCAGTGCCATCATGGCAATGAAAAGTGCTAGATCTCCAGGCCCTGATGGCTACCCTACTGAATTTTACAATTGAACCTTTATCGGTAGCACTGAAATCAACTACGTTGTTTCAAGGAATAATTAGGGGGAATGTTGAACATCGTCTGTCTCTATACGCGGATGACCTTCTGCTTTATGTCAGTGATCCCATAACTAGCTGTCCTGCTATTATATCAATATTGGATAATTTCGGAACTTTTTCAGGTTATAAATTGAATCTCCATAAAAGTGAATGCTTTCCCGTTAACAATTTAGCCTTGCAGATTAAACAGGAATCACTGCCTTTTCGCTTATCTCCTGAAGGCTTTAAATATCTTGGAATTAATATGACGCTCTCTTTTTCCTCCTTGTTTAACGCCAATTATAAACCTCGGTTAAAAGAGATGAGGGCTGAGTTGGAGAGGTGGCGTAGTCTTCCCCTTACTCTAGCTGGAAGAATATATTCAGTCAAAATGATACTTCCAAAGTTTCTTTACCTTTTTCAGTCTTTACCAGTTTTTCTGCCCAAGTCTTTTTTCCGTTTAATCGGACAATCTATATCCTCTTTCATCTGGGAAAACAAAACTCCAAGGGTCAACAAACATATCTTCCAGATGAGGCGTGAAGTAGGTGGTTTGGGTCTTCCAAGTTTTATTCATTATTATTGGGCATCTAACATACAAAAGATACTATACTGGCTTCATTGCCCTGAAACAAATTGGTGTTTAATTGAATCACATTCATGTCGCTCTTCATCTCTCCCGGCTCTAGTATACTCTTCTTTACCTTTCAAAGCCTCTCGTATTACGTCCAATCCCATAGTGCTTTCATCTCTCAGGATCTTTAACCAGTTTCGCTATCACTATAAGTTGACATCAGCATCAATTCCGGGCCCTATATATAAGAATCATTTATTTCTCCCCTCTACATTTGACTCATCTTTTGGACGGTGGGCAATCAGTGGTCTAACGTGTTTTAAAGACTTGTATACCAATGGTTTATTTAGTAGTTTTGAAGAACTTTGCAGAACTTATGACTTCCCAAACACGCACCTCTTTAGATATCTTCAAATTCGTCACTTTGTTAAAGATAATTTTCCTTCCTTTCCTGATCTTCCTCCTCCCTCGGTCCTAGATAAACTAACTCTCAATTTTAGTTCCAAAGGACTGATTTCCATATTGTATTCCAATTTAATGTCTTTTGAAAATTACAACCTGCTTAAAATAAAATCTAGATGGGAAGCTGAACTTGGCATTGAGCTATCTGAATCATTTTGGAAGGTGGCAATTAAAAGGATCCACTCATCATCACCCTCAGCTAGATTAGGGCTTATACAATGTAAAGTTTTGCATAGGGTCCATCTAAGTAAGGCCAGACTTGCTGGAATATATCCTGGGTTGGATGCTTCTTGCGATCGATGTTCTCATTCTCCAGCCAACCTGGCACACATGTTTTGGTCTTGCCCTGGTCTCAATAAGTACTGGGCTTTGATCTTTAGGACTCTCAGTGATGCTCTGGGGGTTAAGTTGAGGCCCAGCCCTTTAGTAGCAATTTTTGGAACACCAGACGATATAACAAATGTCTCTTTGACTACTAGTCAGAGAGACATCATTGCTTTTACTTCTCTCCTTGCTCGTAGGAGAATTTTATTGTGCTGGAAATCCTCTACCCCTCCGTCAGCAACATGCTGGCTAGAAGACGTGATGATGTTTTTAAAACTTGATAAAGTAAAATTTACTTTGAAGGGCTCAGTAAATAAGTTTTACTTAAAATGGAAGCCCATTTTGACATACTTCAGGGATCTAAGAGAATTACCTTACAGTTAATTTGGCATGTCATCACTTGTTTTGTATTTATGCACACAGACCGTGTTTCTTTTTCCCTTTTCCTTATGATTATTATTATTATTATTGTTTCTTTTTTTTCTGTGATGTTGTAGCTCTTTTAAACAGTTTGGCTGATTAATCATTCTGTTTCTTTTGCCTTTTTGACAAGCAAGGGCTTATGTCTAAAGTGTTGATATTACTGTGATATATTACTTTTGTTACAGCGCAATGTTATATGTATAGGTTTGTGTTTGTATATGGATATATATGTATATATGTAGGTGTATGTATATATGTATGCACATGTGTTTAATAGGGTGTGTGGGGAGGGGATGGGGGGTTCTTTCTTATTTTATTTTATTTTTATTTAGAAAAAAGAAGGCAAGTCAGTGTATATGACCTTGTTTTTCAATTGTACTGTCAAGTTTCTTCAATAAAAAAATTTTAAAATATCATTGCGTTGCATAAAAATGGCTTCACAGGCAAGGATATTGTGGCAACTAAGATTGCACCTAAATCAACAATTTATAGGATCATCAAGAACTTCAAGGAAAGAGGTTCAATTCTTGTTAAGAAGGCTTCAGGGCGTCCAAGAAAGTCCAGCAAGCGCCAGGATCGTCTCCTAAAGAGGATTCGGCTGCGGGATCGGAGTGCCACCAGTGCAGAGCTGCTCAGGAATGGCAGCAGGCAGGTGTGAGCGCATCTGCACGCACAGTGAGGCCAAGACTTTTGGAAGATTGGGGGAGTTGCTTCTTATCCAAGGCAGTGGGCTCACTCACAATTTTGCCCCAAAACACAGCCATGAATAAAGAATGGTACCAAAACACCATCCAACAGCAACTTCTTCCAACAATCCAGCACCAGTTTGGTGAAGAACAATGCATTTTCCAGCACGATGGAGCACCGTGCCATAAGGCAAAAGTGAGAACTAAGTGGCTCGGGGACCAAAACGTTGAAATTGTGGATCCATGGCCTGGAAACTCCCCAGATCTTAATCCCATTGAGAACTTGTGGTCAATCCTCAAGAGGCGGGTGGACAAACAAAAACCCACTAATTCTGACAAACTCCAAGAAGTGATTATGAAAGAATGGGCTGCTATCAGTCAGGATTTGGCCCAGAAGTTGATTGAGAGCAGCCCAGTCGAATTGCAGAGGTCCTGAAAAAGAAGCGCCAACACTGCAAATACTGACTCTTTGCATAAATGTCATGTAATTGTTGATAAAAGCCTTTGAAACGTATGAAGTGCTTGTAATTATATTTCAGTACATCACAGAACAACTGAAACAAAGATCTAAAAGCAGTTTAGCAGCAAACTTTTTGTGAAAAGTAATATTTGTGTCATTCTCAAAACTTTTGGCCACGACTGTAGATAATTTCACTGTATGTTTGTGCACTCAGCAGTAGTAGGGGCGTGGCTGCCATTTATTTTGGGAAGAGGGAATTTATTTTTGTTTGTGTTGGGTTTTTTTTTGCAGGTAATCTAGCTACTGAATATAAATACCATTTAGTGTATTATTTTGGCCTGGGTCCACCCTGAATCTGATCCTCCTCCTGTTGTGTGTGTGTGTGTGTGTGTTTGTAAAGAAATACAAACCTCATTATTTCATCAGTTAATGACTGGATCTAGTTCTTTCTGCCATATACCATCATTTCCACACAGTTTATAACAGAACCCTGAACCGTTCTCTTGCTGTTCGGCCGACACTAGACTGGGACGTGACGCCATGTTTAAGTGACCACTTTGATTTTCAAGCACAAGAAAGACAACAGCTTTATTATGCAACGGTGTTCCTTCAGTTAAAAACAACTAGTTTGAGATTTATATCTGCTCATCTTTTCTGAACTACGCTAGAATGTCTCATCCAACCCCGCTGTAAAAAAAAAAAGTTCTCAGTAACGTTTATTTTGAGTAAATTTTTTATGAGCTACTTTTTACTTTTATTTGAGTAGATTTTTATAATGGTAACTTTACTTGTACTTCAGTAAAATTTCACTGCAGTAACAGCACTTTTACTTGAGTACAAAACTTTAGTCCTTTTTCCACCTCTGCTCAGGCCTTCATTCATTCTCTCAAGGATTAATGAGCCGCACGTATAGTAGATAAATAAAGTGAATCATTGTAGTTAAACGAATTCATAATCACAGTACCAAAATCACAGTACAAATGTACAATTTAAATTAGATTAAATATTAAGATCTAATTTAAGCAAAGTAAACATTAACACAGTGAGGCTTTAGATTTCATCATGTGTAATTAGAAAAGCTTTCTTCCTTTCAAAAAAGGGTTTTGTGTCATCTTATATCTTGTGTTTTTTACATTTCTAAAAATTAAAACATCGTCATGACGATGTCGTTGTTATTCAGCCCCGCTTGTGTTTATGCGTTATTACAAGAATGAAATGCAGTAGGCTATTATGATCATCATCATTTTCTTTAACCCTTAGGAGTCTGAGGGTGTTTTGGGGCCCTGAAGAAGTTCTGACATAACTGACATTTGTATATTTTTCAGTTACTTATAAACATATAAATGTCTAAAGACGAACTACACTGTATTCAGCACACACTGGGCCACAGTAATATGTGAGCAGTCTGTATGTACAAATTTGTACTTTGGAGAAAGTAACAGTTATGCGTGATTATTGAAAACAACAAAAAAATATCACTGAAATAAGTTCACAAAACACATAACATTTGTTTACAAGACTTTTTTTTGTTGTTATTACCTGGATCTTGTAGTCTAGAGTTTTTACCTCACAATGATGTGATAATCATCTTGATCACTCATTCACAGAAAACAATATATTCATTTACATTCTTTAAGACACTTTTTGTTTGGAAAGGCCGTATGTAAGGAGGCGTGAATGATCATGAATAATGCTCTACTTCACACCAGAGAAGACAAAGACCCGAATAATGAGCTGCATAAACACCCCTTACAGTCAGGTCTGTGACAGAGGGAAGTGCTACAAGAAAATAATATGAGGACAAAAAACACATTTCTTTGTTTGTAGTTTATTTAGAATGAATCAAGATTCACTTGCCAGAATCTCAGGAACAGTTCAAGATAAAATGTGTAAAAACAGACATTCAGGGTAAAATGATGCAAACAAAAGCAGTGTATGATACAAAAAAAACCTACAAAAACATACATTCAGGGTAAAACTGCAACAGGAACAGAGCAAAATAAACAGACAGTGTTAAAAAAGTGCCATAAGATATAAAATGTAAAAAAAAAACTGAAGCAGACATTCAAAGCAAAATGGTGCAAACAGGAACAGTGCAAGATAAAATGGGTGTATGGTGTCTACAGTCACACACCCCTATGTGACACAGGGGAAAACTGCATGCCCGGCATCTCCAAGGTGTTTTTGCCGCTTGCCATGGACTGTTTTGCAATGCACACACAACTGCGACCTGCAGTGGCAGCACCTCTGGCGTCTGAGGTCAGCACAGCTACTGGAACTGGTACATGGTCAGTATCTGTCCGTTTTAGTGCTACTTCCTGTGAGACACCCCAAAGCTCTTTGATAGGTTGTTGGCATTTATATTTGCGTCCCTTCATAGTTGCCTTGGCAGCCTGAGCATTGGTGTTGTTGAGTTGACACAGCATTCTCTGAAAAAAGCAGTTTGAAGAGACTCATGGGAGATTATGAGTGAGCAGGCGGCAGGTGCGGTTCAGGTTCCCGTGCGGGAGGAATCACAGAGTCTGTGGAACCGTGTCGTCATCAGTCTGCGTTTTCCATGACTTTGTCTGTTTGTTTGCAGGTGGCTCATCATTTTCACTCACAACTATTTGAAAAAAACAAACATCAAAACACATGAGCATACTGATAACAGAAGAAACTAAAGAAACTAATGTACATGGTCACACACACACATGTGCACTTACTCAGTATGATTCTCAATTGTCTTCAAAACAGAACGTCGCTTGTGTGTCCCGGTGTGAGGTGCTGGTGAAGGCAGGGGTGATTCCTAAAAAAATAAATAAATAGAAAATTGTTAGCCTGTATTGCTCCAAGTAAACAAACAAAATTATACAGAGAGGCCCCAAAAGTGCATAAACACTTCAGCATGAATAATATACACCTCTCTGGGCGACTACAGATATCTTTAGAGGAAACATAATACTACTCACTGCTGACATAATTCAATAAATCTCTTTTTAAAAAGAGATTATTAGAAACTATAATCTAAAGCTATCTAAAACGAGGTGAAATACATGAAAACATTTTACAAACATCTGTAAACTCCATAAGGCATTAGCTTAGCCACCGGGAACTAACCTGTTTATGCTAAGCTACATAAAGCAGCATGTTAGCATGATTACCATGCTGACCTAAACAAGTGACATTGAAAGACAAAGTTTCACATAAACTGGCATAAACTAACCGAAGTGAGGAAAAATATGATATTAACTTTATATTATCAGAATAAGAGAAAGACTTAATAACTTACCCATGGTCATAACAGCTTGTTTGAAAATCCTCTGCTGGATCTGTTCTCTCTTCAAAATGCTCCTGTTCGTCGTCGGAGTTGTAAAATCTTCTTCCGAGGAAAAGGTAAACTCCTCCCACAGTCCAGAACATTCTGAAGAGCTTCCTCAGCTGTGTAGCGCGTGCCATCTTCCAAACGCGCAGAAAACTCACTGAATCTGTGTGGAAACTCTGTGTTCAAGCCGGTGTCCGGGGGGCGTGGCCTCGCCTGTAGATTACCCCGACTGGTTTCCGTGTGAATAGCGTGTGGGCGTGGCCTCGCCTGTAGATTACCCGGACTGTTTTCCCTGTGAATGGCGTGTGGGCGTGGCCTCGCCTGTAGATTACCCCGACTGGTTTCCATGTGAATAGCGTGTGGGCGTGGCCTCGCCTGTAGATTACCCCGACTGGTTTCCGTGTGAATAGCGTGTGGGCGTGGCCTCGCCTGTAGATTACCCGGACTGTTTTCCCTGTGAATGGCGTGTGGGCGTGGCCTCGCCTGTAGATTACCCCGACTGGTTTCCGTGTGAATAGCGTGTGGGCGTGGCCTCGCCTGTAGATTACCCCGACTGGTTTCCGTGTGAATAGCGTGTGGGCGTGGCCTCGCCTGTAGATTACCCGGACTGTTTTCCCTGTGAATGGCGTGTGGGCGTGGCCTCGCCTGTAGATTACCCCGACTGGTTTCCGTGTGAATAGCGTGTGGGCGTGGCCTCGCCTGTAGATTACCCGGACTGTTTTCCCTGTGAATGGCGTGTGGGCGTGGCCTCGCCTGTAGATTACCCCGACTGGTTTCCATGTGAATAGCATGTGGGCGTGGCCTCGCCTGTAGATTACCCCGACTGGTTTCCGTGTGAATAGCGTGTGGGCGTGGCCTCGCCTGTAGATTACCCCGACTGGTTTCCGTGTGAATAGCGTGTGGGCGTGGCCTCGCCTGTAGATTACCCGGACTGTTTTCCCTGTGAATGGCGTGTGGGCGTGGCCTCGCCTGTAGATTACCCCGACTGGTTTCCGTGTGAATAGCGTGTGGGCGTGGCCTCGCCTGTAGATTACCCCGACTGGTTTCCGTGTGAATAGCGTGTGGGCGTGGCCTCGCCTGTAGATTACCCGGACTGTTTTCCCTGTGAATGGCGTGTGGGCGTGGCCTCGCCTGTAGATTACCCCGACTGGTTTCCGTGTGAATAGCATGTGGGCGTGGCCTCGCCTGTAGATTATCCCGACTGGTTTCCGTGTGAATAGCGTGTGGGCGTGGCCTCGCCTGTAGATTACCCCGACTGGTTTCCGTGTGAATAGCATGTGGGCGTGGCCTCGCTTGTAGATTATCCCGACTGGTTTCCGTGTGAATAGCGTGTGGGCGTGTCCTGCCTCAGGTCATTATCAGATAATGAAGTGCGAGAGAAATTCTGTGCCTCTCCTTGGTTTCACACGGATTACATAAACTGAGAATGCTTGTTGAGAATGTAACTTGCATCATTTGAAAGTAGACCCTTTAAGCTTTCTATAGATATATTTCTCATGTCTGTGTGTGCAGTTTTCGCGGAGTTTCAGTTCATTTCATCATGTTTTTTTTTTTCGCAGAGACTGAGTTGGCAGAAAGCGCACCCTGTTTATTTTCTTTATTTTACAAAAGCACAGCGTTTTGTGGATATTGTGAGTGTTCATCAGTAAAAAAAAAGTAGGCCCTTTACAGATTCAAATGATGTAATACACTTGTGTACGATCAGAAATTTTAAATTCTTTTCATGGTTACCAGAAAAAATGCAAGTGGACCCGCCGGCGGCTCCGCCGACTCCTAAGACTCTCTTAATAAATAATGACCCCCATTGCGCTGCAAAACCTTATGAAATACAAGTGAAACATTAACTGACTTGTTGGACTCCGATGGTACTCTGTTGGATTATGTATCCTTTTTGAAGAAATATAATTTAGGTTGTCTGCAGAAAGAATACAGGAAGGTTTGTCGTGCTATCCCATTGGTTTTAAGGCAGCTAATATGCAACATAATGTTATATACAGAAATCAAACCAGTGTTGCCAAATGTAAAAATTGGTAATTGTAATCTAAATGATAGCAAATGTAACAATAAGGTTATTAGCGTGAACTTTAAATTAATTCTTTTCCACGATTTTGACTCAGGCAGTCATTTGCAGGCTTTTCATGGGGATCAGTCACTCATGGAAAAGACGTTTTCTAAATTTGTAAAGTGGCCTGTTTCCCCAAAAGTTAAAGAAACTCATTTCAAGATAATTAATAATATATCCCCAGTGTCTGAATTTCTAAAGAGAGGTTTAGATCTGAGGTGGACCTGTGTTCTTTCTGTGATTCAGCCTGTGAAACGTTACAACACCTGTTTTTTCTATGTCCTGTGTCAGCTGAATTTTGGTCAGAAATACACACTTGGTCGTCACTCAAGATCAATGATATTCCACAGTTTGATAAATCTGATGTTATCTTCTACATGGATAACCTACACCGCTCTGTTGCTACTGTAATTAACATGATTTTCCTTTTAGGTAAATACCATATACATTGCAGTAAGTGGAGAAATAGTAAACCGTCTTTCATATGGTTCATAAATGACTTTAAACAATACTTCATGTCACTTAAGAAACTGAAATCAAGTAAATCAATAAGGATCTGTGATGACATTTCTCATTTGTTATAGTTTTGATTTATGCCTCCAGTGCCGTGCTCTGTTATTCTGCACTCTTTTTATTACTGTGAATCTTTTTAGGCCCCTTTTTCTTTTCTCTTTGCTTTGTTCCTTTCGTTCCTTTGCTGTTGTATTGTAGTCTTTGAATGTTGATTAGTTTTATCCTCTGCAAGATCTTTTACTGTAGTGTTTTTATTTGTTTGTTAAAAAAAAGAAAAAGAAAAAAGATGCGGTAGGCTGGCGTCACGTGGTTCGGAGGAAACACGTGATAGTCTTCGGCCCTCCCGGCTGAGTGGTAGTAGTAGCCTTAATGTGGGAGCCCCCTAGTGACGGGGAGGAATTGGACACGACTAAATTAGGGAGAAAATGGAGGGAAAATCCCCCCCCCAAAAAAAAGATCTGGCAAAGAATGCTTGAACACGGTAGTAGCGGTTTTTAAGTAATATTTTATGGTTAAGGTAAGATCAAAACTTTTTATCCAGTAATGTAGGAAGATGACGCACCTACGACAGACAGAAAGGAAAGGTCATTGTATGTCAAAGTACATGAAATGCCAGAAAATGAAGCTGACTGTGGTAAATACAACATTTAAAAAAAATTCATGATGATGTAATACACATTGGGAATGTTTCCGGTACAGTTTTTTTTTATGTAAGAAAAATGTTAATAAAAATGAATTGAAAATAGGTCTATTAAATCTTACATTGTCACGAGCAACCGAGGGCCGACCACAACGGCCTTAGCAGTTAACCCGTGTAGCGTGGATGGTAAACCCAAACGCGGAAGTAGCGCGAGTAGGCAGGATAACCACACGTTTAGTCTTAGAACTCTCTTACACAAAGAGCAAGCATCTACACAAATAAACCCGCGTTCTAGCAACACACACTCAATCAAGGAAGCAACCTGAATAGGTGAGTACTCACGATACAGTCGGCGAAGGCATAGATGAACTCAATGACCGAGCGATGTGAAGCGCCGCTTTCTGAAAGCGCGACCTTCTTACTTCCGGGTCCTCGTGCCGGTCGCGGTGCGAGTGCGCATGACATACATTGAACAACAACAACAACAACAACAATAACAACAAAAAGTGAAACATTAAACGTGGGTCGGAGGAAACACATGGTAGTAGCCTTAATGTGGAGCCCCCTAGTGACGGGGAGGAATTGGACACGACTAAATTAGGTAGAAAATCGGGAAAAAAAGATTAATGTGCAAAAACTTTATAATAAAACTATATAAGATACATAGCGTTTATAAGACTCTACTTTTATTTAAGTGCCCTCGCAATGATGAAAAAACCTTATGACTTTGTAAAATAATGAAAGTAAACAGGATGCACTATTCTGTATTGTTGTATACTCGCCTCACAGATGTGAAAAATATATATTTATAGAAAGCAAAATGTCTGCTTTTATATAAACTAATGAAAAACAAATTTTATATTATATAATTTGTATAGAACGGCACATCCACCAATGAGGAGATGACGAGATGACATGATCACCTTTATCACTCCAGCCAAAAACCAAAGAAAACACCAATTTATCAATGAATTCTCCTTGCTGTTTTTCCTGACGCATTCATAATCATTAGTCTACTTAGGAAATTAAAGAGGAGGATCACGATGCTCAACATCAGATCAGCAGATCGCCGGGAGATTTTCTGAAGCTCAAATTTCTGGAAACGTTGGGGCATTTTTTTCTAAATAGACGAACTTTAACACAATAAGAATAATATTTTGAACATTTTGCAGGCTGCCGTTTAAAGGAACCAGATAATAAAGAATAAACCAATTGTTGGGTCAAAATAACCCAACCAGGTGTTCATTTGTAAATGACTCACTACATCTCATTTGACCAACATGAGCAACCCAACAATGTGTTTAAAGTACCCGAAATAACCCCGAATTTTGACACGGCATAAACAACCCAACAATGTGTTTACAGGAACAACACTGCATATTTTTTGAGTTATTGTAATGTTTCATTCTGAAAGTCTATTTTTCCAGTTATTTCTGTATTTAAAGTTTGATGTCTTTGAATGTATTTTTTAAAATAACAATAAACAGATACAAACAGAGATAGGATATATAACAGTTCATTCTTTGTACAAATAAAATTTGTAACATTGACCATCTGTCTAAACAACATTTAACTAATTTTTTTTTACTCATTATTGTACAGTAAATATCAAGAGCTCTGGTTCAGATTTTTCATGTTTCTTGTATAAAGTACTCAGATGTGGAAATTACCATCACTGTAGTATTTCTTCGCTACAACACATTGTTATGACTTTTTTTATGACTTAATTATATTTTAAAACTGCGGCGAGGTGAAAATGTCACTTTGCGCCACCTGGCGGTCATTTCACCAATGAAATGCAAGTGATTTATTTTGTCCGCTGTCGTTTTGCCGCGGCGGTGAGCACGTACAATCTATGTACCTACTGTACAATCCATCCATCCATCCGGTCCCGTTACCTGTTAAATCTTTAGTATTTATCTGAATCAGTAACACACTGTATAACCTCACAGAAACAAACATTCACACATTTTAACACAATTATAATTTATTTAGAAAGGTGTTTAAAAAACATTTGTTCCATTCAGAATTACCTCAGCGCTGTAACATTTATCTACAGGACTCATACTTACAGCCGTTACCGTATCGTGATTTAGCACAAAATATAGCGTACGATAAAAGAACAGTGCGTATAAAATACAGTCGGGTGTGAAGGAGAGGTTACGCAGGTCTGCTGTCTGTGTGAAACGTCCTGATGTCCTCACCGATGAACTCATTCACTGCGGACAAATCATTAGCGTGTTAACATCATATCATATTAGCATTTAGTCATCAGTGTCGCGTGATAGACTTGCGTCAAAACTACAGAGAGTTCATCTGTAACCTGTTTGTTTCTTCTGGAAAGTAAACTGATACATCGCTAACCGTCATCTGACCCACTGGTTAACATCAATCTCTAAACTACACTGACTGCGCATGCTAATGCTAATGCTAGCTAAACATGTATTTTCCCCCAAACTCTTTTTCTTTTTTTTTTTTGGATTTTCCCCTGATTTTCTCCCTAATTTTAGTCGTGTCCAATTCCTCCCCGTCACTAGGGGGCTCCCACATTAAGGCTACTACTACCACTCAGCCGGGAGGGCCGAAGACTATCACGTGTTTGCTCCACCAGCTGACCGCATCTTTTCGAACTGCTCGCTCGCGCACCGTTGGGGGGCGGCGTAACACACTCAGAGGACAGCGCTATCCACTCCCTCCGTTGCGCGAGCTCACAGACGCCCCTGACTGGCTGTAGAGCCGTGATTAATGTGGGAGCACTAAGTACCTCTCATCCCTCCCCTCTGAGAGAGCTCGGCCAATCAGCTCTCTCTAGACCTCCGGCTGCGAGAGGTTACAGCACCACCCGGGATTCGAACTAGCGATCTCCGGATGATAGGGCGAGCGCTTTAACCACTGCGCCACTCGGAGGCCCCCCAAACTCTTTATATAGAGTACATGAGGGAATAAATGTTAGAACATACAGTGTGTGTGTGTGTGTGTGTGTTAAGATTACAGATTAAACACCTATAACCCAGGCTGCTAATGTGTTGCTCAGACCTTAATTCTCATTGGCTGAGCCTTCTAGCCAATCAGGATGCTTCCCCGAGTAACAGGTGTCTTACCTTCATCCAGCGTGATGTGCTGCATGGGTGGGGCGCTGCTGAAGGTCATGTGACTCTCCTGGTGGTAGGCAGGGGGGGCATGGGTCAGGAGAGGAGGGGGAAGGGGGGAGGTGGAGACCGGGCTACTGGGAAACGGGCTGATGGAGGAGGATTGAGAAGGGGAAGGTGAGGAGGACAGGTACGGAGAGTCGGGCCAGGGCTGGGGCGGGTAGAGCGGCGGGAGCAGCTCGCTGAAACCCAACTCCAGGCTCTGGAACGAGGGATCGCACTCGGTCACCGGCACCCTGTCCTCCGACGTCTCGGGCATGGGGCAGAACTCCTGCTGGTGCTGGTGCTGGGGGTGGTGGTGCTGGTGGTGGTGGTGGTGGTACCCCCCCGGCGTGGTGTACGGGTACTCAGGAGGGTGAGGGGGCGGGCACAATGGCATCACTCCATCCAACAGCAAGAGAGACGGACGAGACAACAGAGGGTCTTCCTCTTTACACAGCACTGAGGAGAGAGAGAGAGAGAGAGAGAGAGAGAGTGTGTGTGTGTGTGTGTGTGTGTGTGTGTGTGTGTGTGTGTGAGTATGTGTAACAGTGTGTGTGTAACAGTGTGTGCAACAGAGTGTGTGTGTGTGTGTGTGTGTGTGTGTGTGTGTGTCTGTGTGTGTGTGTGTGTAAAACACTCACTGGGTAGGTATTTAAAGCAGTGTGTGCTGCTCCTCTTGCGCTTGCCGTTGGACACATACAGGCACACACACACCGGCTGACTCACACACACATCAGTGTAGGCTGGCACACGTACACACAACACATTCTAACACACACACCATGAACCCATATTACTAATACAAATACACAGTACATACATACATACAGTACACGCCATACACATACCATTAACATGCAGAAATAATGTACAAGGCTGGACACAAGGAAAATGAAATACACACACACACACACACACACCAATAACAGACGAGTGTGTGTGTTACCTCTGTGCTTTTGTCACGGTCCACATGAGCCTCTTCCTCCCACTGCAGTTTACCATCTACAACACACACACACACACACACACACACACACAGACACACAGACTTATGAACACACTGTCGTAGAGACCGGACACTCTGACACACATGGTGGACGTTACAGTCAGGAACACCGTCACCACACGTTTAACACCAGAAGCTCACAAACTGCTGAGACCTCGCTACCACTCACCCTGACCCACTCGCATAGAAATGACTACTTGAGGTGTGTGTGTGTGTGTGTGTGTGTGTGTGTGGCCACATGACAGACAGTAGGACACAAGAAGAGCAGACATTAACACAACACACAACAGCCAGCATAAATCAGAGCTCACATACACAGAAGTAAAGTAGATCACACATACGCCATCGCTACAAACTGAAAACACATCACCAAATGCATCCCTTTAAAGGTTTAGCTCCGCCCACCCCAGGGGCGGCCCTGTACTCGATTGGCCCAAGACACACACACACACACACTCAGTAAGGCTCCAGCACGTAACTGATTATCAGACCTGATGCATTACTATCGGGTACAAAGGCTGCCACGCCTCTTTTCTGTGTGCAGGAGACGTTCACCTCCCTGTCCATCCCACTTCTTCCCACTCCACCCTGGACTCTACTCTCCACACCCTGCTCTGACCTCTGACCTCTGACCTCGCATAGCAGGATTTATACAGAAGGACTGGACACGTCACGTGTGAAGCATGGTGGTGGAGAAGTGATGATGTGGGCGTGTTCTACATCCTCAGGACTGAACGGAAACAGTCACTGAGACAACGATTATATACAGACTATACTTTATACCACAATGTTATTGTGACTGGTACAAGGGCCGTCTGTCCAGGATCTTAGGATAGACCAAAAGCAGTCATGCACCAGGACAGTGACCACTAGTGATGGTCGTTCATGAACGATTCACTCTTTTTGATCGAGTCTTTAACATGACTCAGAAGAACGATTCTTCAGAGAGTGATTCGTTCATGTTCTACTGGCTGCGCATGCGCAAAGCATCCCAAACCCTCCGTCGGTTCTGTACAGGAAACAGAAACGAATCGTTACCGCTCGAGTCTTTGGTCCGAGTCGTTCGGTCTTTTGTCACGTGACTCCCATAGACTCTATGAAGTGCAATAGATTCAAAAGGACGAACGATTCGGACCAGGAGATATGATGGTGAGCTGCTCATTCTGTTTATAATAATATGTCATTAGCTGCAGTGTAATATTTTCATTACTGGAACTATAGACAAAATGTGTGTATGTAGACTGTGTATGTAGTGTTGTGGGTCTGTTTATTGAAAATGTAACATTTTATTTTATTTCTGATCAAAAAAACGTAATGAACTAGTGACTCAAAAAAAGATTTGTTCATTTTGATGATCGAGATTCAAAGAACCGAGTCATTAAATGATTCAAACTTCCCATCACTAGTCATCACCAGCTAATCAAAATCTGAGGAAAAGACTCAAGAACGGCCAAGATAAAACTACAGCATGGTGACTAACGTAAGTTTGCTACAGCTGAGCTTTAACACCGCTCTTCAGTAATCCACTGGGTGGCGTCTCTGAGTGTGTGTGTGTGTGTGTGTGTCCAGCCTGGGGGTCAGTCGGTCACCTGAGCTGTTTGTTTACAGACATCAATGAGGAACACAGCGGTTATTCGCACCCTGATAAATACAACATAGAACTGAATGAGGGTGTACTTTCTTTTAATCGTGACTCTAAATATGTGATAAACATGCAATAAAACGTGTGAACCCTTTGACATGTGATTAATGTGAATATACCTGTGATAACACACGTCTCTCACCTGTCCCTCGCTCCATAAACAGCACCCTGGAGGTGGGCAGGAAGTTGCTGCCATGGACGAGAAGCTCCGCCCCTCCCTCAGCCAAACAGGAAGTGACACTGATGGACTCGATGATGGGTAACTCCTGAGCTGAGCGCTGAGCTGCACACAGGAAGGGGCGGAGTTAATGATAATGATAATTGTAGTATAGACTATTTTTAAAGGGCTTGTTATATATAACTGTTCTAATAGCGATGACTAGCAGTAATAGCTATTTTATGATTAGCTGTTCAGGTGTACTCACAGCACTCTATGGGCTGAGACGCCACCTGCAGCGCTAACACTCGACCGGGTGGGCCGAGGGGCGGAGCTAAAGGCAGGTGAGTCCTGAAGACCAATCGCACGCGAGTGTTCTTCCTCCCGACGTCTGTCTCTCCTTTCCTCAGCTCGATATCTGAGTTCCTCAGCTTCAGGATCCCCGCACAGTCGATACTGTGGAGAACCGAGAGATTAAACACACACACACACACACACACACACACACACACACACACACACACACACACAGGATAGGTTCTCACAGTGCCGTCATGTTGGTTTCTGGGTTTAAAGGGATCTCCAGCAGTTTGGTTCCAGCCTGCATGCTCTCCTGACTCGCCGTGCCGACCATCTTCCCCGTCACCCTGAAACACACACACACACACAACCAAGGCTAATTTAAAAGAAAACTACAAGGCTAATGTAACAAGAAATTAATATATAAATATATTTATAAATAAATATTTACTATTTAAATGTTAAAGAATCTGAGCACCTGTGGATCTGATAAAACGGATGCGGACGAATCGATCTGTCGTCTGCGGTTCCTACAAAAACCTGTAATGACAGCGGCTGACGCTCCGTGTACCCCACCAGCTGCACAACAAACAAACAATCAGTGAGACAGCAGTGAGACATTACCGTCATCGTGTGGCTACGAGTCACAGTTAACCAAGTTATTTAAACAAACAAATAAACAGTATGGAAAATAAAACATTACGAATGTCTCAGAGGAAAACGATTCATCATTGTTACATGAACGTGACATGCTACAGGCGAGAGGAAAGAAGCCGCATTACCGTAAGGCTACACTCCCCACTAGCAAGGCTAGCATCACTGCAGATAAGATTTTTAGCTGTAGTTTGCTGAATAACTGTGTGTTAAAGTCAGGGCTTGTACTGATTTGAACTGTAAGTTAGCCTGATGCTAATAAACTATATTTTGCTAGGTATGTCAGCTAGGAGCTCCTTGATATAGAATGCTAAAATCACAAAGCAAATGCGTTGCCTGATGCTAACTGTAGCTTCACTGTTAGTTCCATTAGCACTCTTAATGTCTTATGTATTAGCTGAGATGCTAGCTTTAGTCATCCTGATGGAGTGTAAGATAAATATTAATAAGAAGAGCTGGAGCTCTGACCTTCACTACAGGATGTCCTCCTGGTGACGCCTTCACGGCTCCTCGACTTCCCTCCGTCTCATAATGAGCACGATGGTGAGGACGCGGCTGAACGTCGATCCGCAACTCGTACTGATCGAACTGACATGGCAGCGGCCAATCGAGCGGCGGCAGCGCGTTGGACCTGCAATAACACACACCGCAGAGGGAAACTCAGGTGTGTGGCGTGGGCCGGTCCCAAACCACAGCCCTAATCACGACACACTCGAGCTGGGACGCCGAGCTAGACCTTCGACTCAATACTGTACAGCAGCTCTAACAATTACTGTCTGATGTGTCTAATCTCAAGCAGTTTGTTTTCATACAGGTTATACAGTCTGTAATGAACACCGTAAAGCTGTCTATTATGGTGGTGAGTGTGTAAATGTGTGTGTCATTCAAATCAATAATCTTAGTTTACTTCTAATCTTCTGCACCACACTCCAGTCCAGCAGGTGGCAGTATTGCACCAACTGCTCATTAAATCAAAAGACAAACTACAGTGGAACCTTGAAGTATGAGCATAATTTGTTCTGAAAGTGTGCTCATATACCAAAGCAAATTCCCCCATAAAAAATAATGCTAACTCAGATTATTTGTTACCACAGCCCAAAAAAATAAATGCATAAAATAATTAATACAAAATATAAAGTAAAAATTTTAAATTAATGCACTTTACCTTTGAAAAATAGTAAAAATATATCTGAACAGTGTTTCTGTTCGTGTTTGGGCATGCACGCGCTGAGTATGTGTGTATGTGTTTGTGTGTGTGCGTGTGTTTGTGCGACACCCTCTCCCTCTTTTCGTCTTATACAGTAACTCTTCCTCCTCTCTTATTTGAGAGGGGGGAAGAACTACTGAGCGGGATGACTTTCACACACACACACACACACACACACACACACACACACACACACATACACACACTAATGGAAACACTGCCTCATCAGCAAAATTAACAAAAAACATCTCTGACACTCGAGTGGCAAGACACTAATGGACTCACTGCTGTAAAGTTAAAATGAAGAAATTAACCTGTTATGATGTGGAGGAGTAGGGCGTGGTGCTAGTGTGCCTGGTGTTTACTACAGAGCCCTGATGCAGGGTGTCGGACGGAAGGTTGTGTGTGTGAGCTGTGGGAGTGATTGTGCTCACTTATGGTAGGTTTTTCCTGTTCAGAGACAATGTGGGTTTATTAATTGAACACAAAATTAGTAATGAAACAAAGACAGACATATACAACAAAGATGTCCCCTCAAAGATGTGCACGCTATACACTAGGCCTGAAACGATTCCTCGAGTAAATCGATTAATTCAATTATAAAAAATGATCGAGGCAAAATCTTCTGCCTCGAAGCTTCGTTTAATTAATTTTAAAAGCTTGCGTTATGTTTTTGCGCAATTATTTGTTGACAGCACGTGCACAGCGTGTTTTGACACAGCGCGCTTCCGGATACAAGCCGCCAGTAAACACCAACGAAGAAGAAGCGCTTACGTCACCCACAAAGCGGAAGCAGACGCAAACAGTTAGCGCTGTATTGATTTGAGGGAGCGTTCTGTTCTGTTGCGGCTGCAAAATGAAGGGAGCAATAAAATTATCAGCGAGTCCAAGAGAAGAAGAAAGCAGCAAGAGAAAACGACAGAAATTGTCAGTAAAGGCCTGAGATGTACATTTTGAAACTTTTAGTTGCACAACTTAGTGTTTTATTTATTTTAATGTGTGCCTTAGTTTTTTTATCCTTAAAGTCATTTGAAAAACTTTTTTTTTTGGCATCCGAGAAAAGGCTTTAAAATAAGAATTTTAATGCTGTAATGCACTTAATTAATCTCAGTCAACTTTAACACCCCTCTCTCACCTACGCGGTTTCGCGCGGTGGCCGCAAGTACGGTCCTTCATGATTCACTGCAAGTTTTGGCGCTGCGATTACGTTTCCATCTTTCTGCGCGAAAAATTAAATATGTTTTTTTTTTTTTTTTTTTTTTTTTGGATTTTTCCCCGATTTTCTCCCTAATTTAGTCGTGTCCAATTCCTCCCCGTCACTAGGAGGCTCCCGCATTAAGGCTGCTACTACCACTCAGCCGGGAGGGCCGAAGACTATCACGTGTTTCCTCCGAACCACGTGACGCCAGCCGACCGCATCTTTTCGAACTGCTCGCTCGCGCACCATTGGGGGCGGCGTAACACACTCGGAGGACAGCGCTATCCACTCCCTCCGTTGCGCGAGCTCACAGACGCCCCTGATTGGCTGTAGAGCCGTGATTAATGTGGGAGCACTAAGTACCTCTCATCCCTCCCCTCTGAGAGAGCTCGGCCAATCAGCTCTCTCTAGACCTCCGGCTGCGAGAGGTTACAGCACCACCCGGGATTCGAACTAGCGATCTCCGGATGATAGGGCGAGCGCTTTAACCACTGCGCCACTCGGAGGCCCGAAAAATTAAATATGTTTAAGCCGCCTTAAAAACATGTTGAATTTTTTTGGCAGACCTTGCAGAACTTTGCGGAACGTCGGCGGGCGTCGCGGCGGCTCACGGTGCCGAACACCGCATCTCACTGCAAGTCAAACCGCATAGGGGGGATAGGGGTATAAACTATTCCCTGTATGTGTTTATTTTTGATAAAATGCTGTATGCATTAAAAAAAAAATAAAAAATTCTAAAAAGAAAACCAATTAATCTTAGTTTCTCTTATATATTTTACATTGCTGTTTAATTAAGCAAAAGTGCATTTTATCCGATTACTCGATTAATTGATTAAATTTTTGGTAGAATACTCGATTACTAAAATATTGGATAGCATATTAACAAATACAAACACAAAATAAAACATAATTTATACACACGTATAAAGTGGTCACAGTGTTATAGTAAACAGTACATGCGCGCATGGATGTTGATTATACAAGTGAGAGACGCGCACTAAGACCAAGCAGGGGAGATGATTACCCACAATTCTGCATCACAAGAGAGAGAGAGAGAGAGAGAGAGAGAGAGAGAAACTATTGGTTCAATTATGATGACGTGACGTCAAAACAAGAAGCGCATGATACTAAACCAAGACTTGCTCATTTTTCACGTCAAAATTTATTATGAGCTCATTTTTGCTCACCTTGCGGGACCGGGTTACTCGCAATCTGAGGTTCTACTGTAATGTTGTTGTTTTTTTGCCATAACTGTGTTATGTTTTTTAAGAAATATTTTCAACTGTTTAACGTTTGCAATAAACAAGTAATTGTCATTTTAAAGACATCATTAGCCCGCTGTGGGCGAGTTACAAACCAAAATAGTACCCTAAATAGTGTGTGTGTGTGTGTGTGTGTGTGTGTGTGTGTGTGTGTTCTCCTACCTGAAGATGGGGCTGTGGGTGCTGGCGCGGGTTCTCCCCCAGCCAAGGGTGTTCGGTACAGAGAGGTAGTCCATCCCAAGGGTGGGAGGCTCCCTCCTGAGTTGCCCCAGGTCTGAGGGTGGGCATAGGTTATTCGGGGCAGGAATCTGTTCCAGTTCCACGTCGCGGGAAGAGACCTGTGTTTATAAAGTTCATCACAACCACGACCACTACAGTGTGCTGCTGATATTGCAGGAATGCGCTTAGCTTTCTAACCCCAACCAATCAGAGCAAACCAGAGGGCAGGGGCAGTGGTAACCGGTTAAACCATGAGGCAATTAATCTACAAAGAAGGCAGGTTTAACAAATAGATTTTTCTACACACAAAAAGCTATAACAAAAATAAATTGGTTATCTCAAACTAAGTGATGAAAGTTATGATGGAAAATTTTGTTGTTTATTAGATTCCACGTGCACCTCACCTTATTTGTCTATATACGAGTTTGTACAAAAGCATGTAACTGCAACGTGCTATCTTATAAACTAGGTCAAGCACAGCGTTCTTAGGACCCAGTTGCCTAGCAACAGTTCCTGAACTACATCATAAGTTCAGCTACCTATGCACAAAGCAGTTTACTATTTAGCACTGTAACACAATACACACGTAACCACGGTGATATTATAGTCATGTAGCCTAACCTGCTCCAGTGAGGTCTTCCTGGTCTTCTGAGGAATACTGAGCTCGATCTGACCCTGAGATTGAGGGGCAGAGTCTCCCATCTCCAAGAACTGGACATGGTCTTCAGAGTAGCTGCCCCTACGGGAGTGGCTTGGTGAGGATAGGGGGGAGTTTCTCCGTTTTTTGCCCCCGGGTGAGGTGGGACGTGATGACGGCGACAGGCAGAAGTGGGTAGTGGCTTCACTAAGCTCCTCGTCTTCCACCAGCAGAGAGTCACAGCTCGATGCAGGGCTTAGCCAACCACGAGAGGATGGGCTGGAGGCAGGACTAGGGCTCAAAGACCCCGCCCCCATACTGCTGTCCCGATAACCATAGGGGTCGAGCAGAGGCAAGTAGAGACGGTCTCTGTCCCAGTAAGTCCCCCCTTCTGGGGTAAAATCATCATCAGGGGAAATGGTGGTGATTTGAATACTGGGACACTCCAAAACACGAGACTCCGAGACCTGGGACAATAAGACTCTAGTCAGTATCTCCGCAATTAGTGCTTAATGTAGGAGATTAGTGCTCTAAAGTTAATCTTTATTAAAATGTAAAATGATTGTTCTTGCCTCACCTGGACAGACCGGGCTGGGAGACTCTCATACGTCCCGCTGAACTCTCTCACCAGTGCTCGTCTGGGGGGCGGAGAATGCATGCCTGCCCTGTGATTGGACGGTGGAGGAGAAGGCAGGATTCCCATTGGCTGGCAGTTTGTGGAGGTCAGTTGGTTGTCGGAAACTGAACAATATAGGAAGTGATCATGTTACCGACCATTATAGAGAGTTTATGATCAGTTAATAATCTGTAACTCACTATTTCACACTAAAATCACAGTGCTGTTGAGTTCTGAATTCTGATTGGTCAGGAGGTGGCTCATTGTGCTTCCTGCCACAGCCTTTTCTCCAGGCTTGGGACTGGCATTGGGGTGGCCCTGCATCTCAGGCGCTGGGTATTATGTATAGGCATAAGGTTAAAGGCCCAACGGTAACTTAGCGCTGGTGGAACTCAAACCCCTGTTCCTCTGGTCAGTAGACACCACTAGCCAGTCAGGAGGTTAACTGAATATGGGTTTTCAAACATATGGGTAAGTCTCTATAACAGCAGCTCTGTCAATATTACAAGGCTATATTAATGTACTCGTTCTAATACTTTATTGTTGCTCTGGTACGGGATCATTGACAGGAACTTAATCGAAACAACAATTTCTGTAAGGAGACACTTATAAGGGGTGGTCAAGTCAAACCAGGCTTGTGATGAAATTTCTGTTAAAGGTGTAATAGTGATTGACATTTACAGAAGACTTTAAGGTAGAGTACAGTGATGGGACTCCTAGCTGCAGTAAAACAGTTGAACGTGGATACATTTTAAAGAAGTCCATAAGTGAATGGCCAAGGTGTCTCGGAGCCCATTGCAGCCGTACAGTCCTGACCTCGCTCCAAGCCATTTTCACAAGGAGTTCCTGGGAGGCCGGAATTTCAGACGTGAAGCAGACAGGCCGATCATGGCTCCGGCATACTGAGAAAACTTTCTACCTTGATGGTGCTCAAGCCCTAATGTAAGAGTGTATCATTGTAGCAGGGGGTTACATAGAGAAATAAAGGGAGTATTTACTCTCAAAACTGTGCTCTGTTATTCTGCACGCTTGTCAAACATCCCATTTTGACTCGAACGCCCCTCGTATTTATAATTTATGGAAGGAGTCTCCAGTGTCAGTGCCTTTGTATAACAGTTAGAGGTAAAGCTGTAACTGTAATCTTCAGGACAGAGGAGTTTATGCTTCCTTGTGGTTTTTCAGTCACATGACAAGCTGCAGTTTTTGTCTTATTAACTACAGCAGAGAGAATAAAGAGTGTGTGAGAGAAGGAGTGTTTATAGCTGGTATAACGTACAGTAAGTGACAACGGAGACTCACTCCAAAACGCTAGGCGGAAGTAAACATTTAAGGAAGTAGCACATGGTTCTGAAATAAATAAAACATGATTTGTTGGTAAGTTGCTGAGAGGGGTGCGAGGAATAAAGCACTCAGGAGCGTGCTGTTACAGGAAAGAAATCAACTTCAGTGTGACAATGTTAACTGCGCTCCATCACACACCCTGATGCTGAGGGTTTTACAGCGCATCCCATAATGTATTATTCCTTCAGTAAATTTTTCCTAAGTGTTGGCATTTCCACACTTCACTCTTTAAAGATGTGTAACTTGTGTCTGTGTGTGAGCTGGAAATGGAGCTCTCAGTTTTACAAATAAGAGAGAAGAAGAATCTGCCCGTTAGAATTTCACTTTACAGTAACGACCTTCAGCTTTACGTTTGCGCTTGTTAACATACACGTACATCAACGTGAGGTTTTAAACACTGAAGTGAACTGAAGTGAAGACTGAAGGTTTTCTCGTACTGTCCCTTTAAGAGAGGACCCGTTAGCATACATGCGTTAGCCTGTGAATGAAAAAAACGTTGTGGCAGCAATTTAGCAAAAAAAAATCAAGTCAAATGTGATATTTAGTTTCATAAGAGCGTTTCTCAGAAGCATATCTGTCTCTATTTAGAAGCGCGGATTCTTGAATAATAAGGATCAGCTGAGGAGAAGGAGGGATTCGGGATGTTTCTCAGTAGAGCGCGCAGACGAGTCCGCGTAAACAAGGGTTAAAGCTGGAGTCAGTTAGCGTAGCTTCATTCCTCAACGGATGGAGGGAGAGAAAGAGGAATATGTGCCATGAAGAAAAGCAGAAAAGAGGGGAGGATGGAGGGATCTGTGTGTGTGTGTGTGTGTGTGTGTGTGTGTGTGTGTGTGTGTGTGTGTGTGTGTGTGTTCAGTAAACAGAAACGCAGGGCTGGGTCCAGATGGCAACAGTTAACACTACTCACACGCACAACTGATTAAAACCACATTGTTCCGTACCCTCCTCACACACACACACACACACACACACACACACATTTATATGCTAGACTAATCTACAGGTTCTGTTCTATCGGGCTGTTCGCCTGCTAAGGGATTTTAAAATACAGCTGAAGAGCACGCTAGCTAATATTAGCTAAACTCTTGTGCTTTGGAAATAAGTGAATCAAATATAACTTCAGCTCTGCACTCGCTGACACAACGTCAGCACATACCACACTCTCTCTCTCTCTCTCTCTCTCACACACACACACACACACACACACACACATCTTGAACAGTGCAGCTTTTACTTTAAGCTAGTTTGTACAGCTAGCTGCTTAGCATTAACGCAATACTGCTAAATATAATGTTAGCTATGAGATTATTAGCCGTGCTGCGCCAAAAGAGGTTAATCAGTCATGTTATCAGATCTGATCAGACCAGTGCTCGATTCAGATTAGATTAGACTTGACAATATTATACTCATAAATTAGACTGACATGAAAAGTCAGAAAGTGCTGTGTGATAAGGATTAACATGTCACACTCTTTTTCAAACTAGAGGTTGCTAACAGTACAAAGTCTAAGTGCGGTGTAGCTAATGGTTGTGATTTTTAGCGTTTCTGAAAATCACATTTTTAAAAGTTCTTCCTCCAGATTTTCCCCGTTCTCACTGTCCTGTTGTTGTTAATGAAGTTAATTGTGTAAAACGATTAACCCTCACGTGCTAGCAAGGAAATTACTAGCGGCAGTCATTAGCTAGGTTATGCTTGTCAAAAAAAAAAATCCCCTGTTGTCTAACAACAGTGCTGTTCGTAGCATTCACCTTCACGTGTTGGACATCCCAACTGAGCAGCTGAGGAATGATGAGAACAACCTGAAACTGTGTGTGTGTGTGTGTGTGTGTGTGTGTGTGAGAGAGAGAGAGAGAGAGAGACAGGCAGTTTGGTGAGGTGTATTAGATTTGCTGAAGCTAATTATGTTCTTCTATTATCCCAGAGTGTTTTATTCCCCTCACACCTCTTACTGTTTATTTATTTATTTATTTGTTTGTTTGTTTATTTAAGACCATTACATTTTTTTTTTTTTTGCTGTTCAGGTGATCTTCAGTGAACTCCTGTGTGCTGGAGATCACACTTACAGCTTTACCTGTGACTGTTGCACAGTGTTTGCACTGGAGACTCCTTACATTGATGTCACACGCGCTTCAGGAACTTTGTTACTATGGAAACAATAAGGTGTTGCATTAATCTAACCCTGTGCTACTGTGAGAGCAGCTGTTAGAGAGAATTAATCAACAGACTGCAGGACTCGTAGTCATTAATAAACACCCCTGTGTGTGGCTGTGTCTCACATCACATGGGGTTTTAATTATTCATAGGTTATGTGAATATTGTAAAGATGAGAAAAAAGAACTCACCATGTGAATAAGTTATTGGTAAAATGGTAAATAATAATAATAATAATAATAATAACAGTGATATTATTGAATAAGTAACTCATTTAGATGACACCTCATGCACTTAACCTGCTCTCTGTACAGTCTGAACTCTGACCAGAGATAAAGTGAAAAGTATTATTATTATTGTTGTTGTTGTTTATTTATGTTTATGATGATGATGATGGTTATGTGTAGTGAGGCTGCAGACCCGTGGTGTCCTGGAGCTGCTGCTCCTCCTCGAAGATAAGTGTGAAGTCCAGCTCTCCTTCCTCCCAGCCCGAGCTCATCCTCACTCCGCTCCCTGATGTCTCCCTGATGTCTCCCTGTTGTCTCTCTGATGTCTCTACAACACACTTTATTCCCTCTCTCTGCTCCTAATCCCACAGAGTTCCCGGATGTTGTTCTGAGGTCCGGATCTTCATCCTCCTCTTCCTCACATCTCCTCCTCGTGCACTTTATTTCTTCCCATAACCTCCTTTAATCCGAAACTCTTTACTCTCTCTCTCTCTCTCTCTCTCCTCCAGTCCGCGGTGTTAAAGCCTCTCCTGCATGTTTATGGAGCAGAATAAATTGTAATTCCGTACACACACACACACACACACACACACACACACACACTCAGAGCTGCGCTTTCACACACTCCAAACTTTTATCCGCTTTTTTCTCCTCTAATTGTCTCAGGGCGGGTCCCCGAGCGCCTCTCGCTGCGCTGCGCTGCGCTCTCATTGGACGCTCCGTCTGTCAATCAAACGCTCCACCCGCCCCTCCCAGGCTTCTCATCCCGCCCCGCGCCGCCGTTCTGGCTTCTGATTGGCTGCGAAAGTTCCACGGGGAATAAATGACAGACGTCTGTGTGTGTGTGTGTGTGTGTGTGTGTTGTGTGAGTTATGGAGATGAGTGTGTGTTATAAAGTTCAGATTCATATCTATGGTATAGATTTTATACTTTTATACATGAATACTCTCTCACACACACACACACACACACACACACACACCTCACTGTCGTCTCTCCTCCGGTATCCCCAACCCCCCCCCCCCTCCTCGGACAGATCTGTTTCTCATTACACTCTGTAGTCTGCACTCTGTCTGAGACGCCAGACGAACAACTTAAATAAACATTCTCTCTCTCTCTCTCTCACACACACACACACACACACACACTCTATCCATTCATCTATACATCTCATTATTGCTTTTTCACTCCTTCACTCGTTATTTCTGACCCCCCCCCCCCCCCCCCCCGGACGCCTGTCTCAGTGTCTCCGTGTCTCAGTGTCTCTCATCTTTCCTCTCTGCGTCGCTCTAATGCTTCCACACACTTCCTACTGTAACAAACTCGCTCTCTCTCTCTCTCACACACACACACACACACATTCTTCTCTTGTGTGTGACCGTTTAACATCCACTAAATCTCTCTCATTCTGACACACACACACACACACACACACACACACACACACAGCTGAATGGTTTAAATAAAGTGATCTATAGTGGATAAAGACGGCTTTCACACTGGAGACTCAGATCCGCGGCCCGCTGTGAGTCGTGTGAACGCGCCGTACCGAGTCCAGGAACAGATCAGTGTACCTCACTGGCATTGGCTGCCTCACTGTGTGAGTGGTGAGAGGTGGTGTTTGTGAAAGGTGAGCGGCGGTGGTGACACACCCGACCCCACCCCATCATCACAATGCAGAGGAACCACGATTCTGTACAGCAGTAAGAGGTTTATGATGTGATGATGTCACTCTGGGGATAGAGATGTCTGTATGACCTCACTCAGCAGTCAGGAACTGGGTGCTCACACACACGCACACACACACACACACACACACACACACACACACACACACACAGGAAATACTCGTTCCCACTGGAGATGAGATGCAGTAGCTGAGCTGTCCTGTCGCTGAGAAACTTTGAATGAGGCAGAGATTCACATGTGGCACAGTGTGGAGAGAAAAAGGCGTGTGTGTGTGTGTGTGTGTGTGTGTGTGTGTGTGTGTGTGTGTATGTGTGATTTAGCACGATTGTCTATACTCTAATCTTATGATGATTTACCCGATGAGACATTGTATTTATGCTCTCTCTCTCTCTCTCTCTCCTTGTCTTTTGTGTCTCTCTGTATAAAGAACATTCCACAGCAAGCAAGTGTATACTTGTGTTTCTGAACTGAGGGTGTGTTATGCACAGAGATGTGTGTGTGTGCTGTTCTGTATTAGAATATTTCTCCATCACAAACACAGGCAAAACAATAGCAGATGAAGTTTATAAATTGGTAAAATTCATGAGCTTGTTTTGTGTTAAAATAAACATTGTGATGGAAATGGAGATGATGTGTCATGACTGTATGGCGGTGGAACAGACTGATCATTTGTCAATATGAGGTATGAGAGTGTAACAGTGTGATTGTTAAGGACAATCTGATCATTTTAATTTGTACACATTTTTCACATTTCATACATATTTCCATAATTTTCTTTTAATTCTGAAAAGCTGCTTTGCGACATTGACGCTTGTTAAAAGTTCTATACAAATAAAACTGAATTGAATTGAATTGACTGTTTAATAATGTAACAGAATGATTATTTGACACATGGCACTATGACAGTGTGACAGTATGGCAGCATGACACTATGATGGTATGGCAGTATGAGAGTATGACGCTAAGGCAGTATGACACTATAACAGGATAACAGTATGGCAGTATGACACTGAAAGTATGGCAGTATGACACTATGACAGTATCTGTCATATCGTCACAGTGTCATACTGTCTTACTGTCACACTGTCATAGAGTCATAGTGTCATACTGCAGACAGTATGACACTGTGACAATATGACACTATGACTGTATGACTGTATGACAATATGGCAAGTCTTTGTGATGTATCAAGAGCCGTGGTATCCAAGGTAATGTCAGCATACCACCAAGAAGGACGAACCATATCACGTCCACAACTGTGGACGCGAGAGGAAGCCGTCTGAAAGGGATGTCCGGGTGCGAAAAAACCTAAAACCACAGCTGTCCAACTCACTGCAGAATTAAATGTGCACCTCAACTCTCCTGTTTCCACCAAAACTGTTCATCAGGAGCTCCACAGGGTCGTCACTGCCAAGGACTACCGAACCATTCTGGAGGACCATGTGCACCCAATGGTTCAGACATTGTATCCTGAAGGCGGTGCCGTGTATCAGGATGATAATACACCAATACACACAGCAAGACTGGTGGCAGAGTGGCTTGATGAACATGAAAGTGAAGTTGAACATCTCATAGTCTCTCTCTCTCTCAAATGGCCTGCACATCACCAGATCTAAATATTATTGAGCCACTTTGGGTTTTTTTTGGAGGATCAAGCCAGGAAACGTTTTCCTCCACCAGCATCACATAATGGCCGGCCACTATTCCGCAAGAAGAATGTCTCAAAATCCCTCTGGACACCATGCGGGACTTGTATCTGTCATTCTCAAGACAAAATGATACTGTATTGGCCGCTAAAGAAGATCCTACACCATACTAATTATAGTATATTTATTATATACACATCCTCCTATATATGTATAATTATTATGACTAATTATTGTTACCCTGTACATAGCATACACAAACTGTATCAGTCAGGATTCATATGTCTTGCTTGTGTTACTTAACTTCAGTTTTGACACCATTGATCATAGGATTCTCCTTCAAACATTGGAAAATGTAGTAGGAATTAAGGGAACGTTCATCTCCAGGCTCAGATCTTATTTGACTGATCGCTATTCAATTCAATTCAATTTTATTTATATACCGCTTTTAACAATTGACATTGTCGCAAAGCAGCTTTACACAAATAAAAGAAGTAAGATGGTATGAAATGTGAATGTGTGTGAATCCAAAAAAAAAAAAAAAAAAAAAATCAGCTATCAGTTTGGCGATTTAAATGGTGATTATTCTGCATGTTCTCAAGTGGAGTTTGGTGTTCCACAGGGCTCAGTTTTAGGCCCACTGCTTTTTTCCCTTTACATGCTTCCTCTGGGCAACACAATTCATAAACATGGTATTAGTTTTCATTTTTATTCTGATGACACAATTATACGTTGCAGTAAAACTAGATGAGTAAAACCAGCTAAAGTTGAGCAGTGTGTGCAGGACCATAAGAGACAGTTTTCCTTTTGCTGAATCCTGATAAGACAGAAGTTCTGGTCATAGGATCTCAAGCAGCTAGAAGTAAGCTTTCTGATCACACTGTAACTTTAGATGGCCTTTCTGTTCCATCAAGTGCAACAGTAAAAGACCTCGGTGTGATTATAGATTCCAGCCTTTCGTTTGAAGCTCATGTAGATAATATCACCAGGATAGCTTTCTTTCACCTTAGAAATATTGCCAAGATAAGAAACATATTGTCACTAAATGATGCAGAAAAACTAGTTCATGCTTTTATCACCTCTAGGTTGGACTATTGTAACGCCTTACTGTCTGGTTGTTCAACTAGGTGTATAAACAAGCTTCAGTTAGTACAGAATGCAGCAGCGAGAGTCCTCACTAGAACCAGAAGATACGAGCACATCACCCCTATCTTATCTACACTGCATTGGCTCCCTGTGAAATTTCACATCGATTTTAAGATACTACTTTTGACATTTAAAGCACTAAATGTTCTCGCGCCACAGTATCTGAGTGAACTGCTAGTGTCTTACGATCCGCCACGCCTACTTCCATCAAAGGATGCAGGCTGCCTGTCAGTACCACGTATTATTCAAACTACAGCAGGGGGCAGAGCTTTTTCTTACAAAGCCCCAAAGTTATGGAATAGTCTTCCTATTAATGTTCGGGACTCAGACACAGTCTCAGTGTTTAAGTCTAGGCTAAAAACCTATTTATTTAGCGCAGCATGTTTGTAAATAGATTAACCTTAGGTAAAGGAGCAGATCTGGGGGACTCATGGACGTAGAGTATTCTGGTGAACTGGTATGTTTAGATGCTGTCCTCCCCACTCTCATTGTTCACTCAGGTTTGTTGACGGTGAGGTGATTGGTTGCTTTACATCTCAGTTCCCCCTC
Source organism: Clarias fuscus (assembly GCA_030347435.1). Lineage (NCBI taxonomy): Eukaryota > Metazoa > Chordata > Actinopteri > Siluriformes > Clariidae > Clarias > Clarias fuscus. Next base: position 105,316 of record CM059205.1, on the reverse strand, counting down.
ATGTCTGTGTTTCCTTCTGGCTCCTCCCTTTTAGTGATGCTGTTATAGTTAGTCCTGCCGGAGTCCCTGTTTGCACTTTGCACTAAATATACATTCACCTTATACATTATGTGACTGTGACCAGACCTAACTGTTATCTCTTCTCTTCTCTCTCTCTCTCTCTCTCTCTCTCTCTCCCTGTCTCTCTGTCGAGCTACACATGTCTCTCCTGAGCTGCTCTGGACCTGTCTGACTCGTCCTGGTGCCCCGCTTCTGGTTGGAGATCTGGTCACATGGATGTCCCGTGTGGTCTGTTGGTGTGTGGTGAGTGTGGTGACAGAGGACAGTTCCACTTTACCATGAAGACAGTCCTGGCCTCAGCTGAAACAGGGAGTTTTTCCCTCAGCACCGTCACCCTTAACAGGGACAATTTAATAATTTTGATTCCTATACATTTCCTCACATTTAATATACATTTACATAATTTTCCTTTAATTCTATAAAGCTGCTTTGCGACAATGAAAAAAAGTGCTAAACAAATAAAATTGAATTGAATGTAGTATGCCAGTAAATCTTACGTAAGGCTCAGTGGTTAGAGCAGTCAGAGGGTTAATTTCCATCGCAGATGGGTCATGTGATCATGGTTTGAGGTGAGATGTTGGTCAAGAAAATATTTTAATTAACCACCTGAAGTCAAGGTTTAGCTACAGAATAAAAGAAAAATCCCAATAAAGTACAGTATACTAAACCGCTGGTGCACTTAGATCCCTCTTGATTTCCACTTTTCTTATTTGGAACGTGTTCCCTGCCTCATTAATTCTCTCTCTCTCTCTGATTGGCCCTTTTTCTGAGCCCAGCACTTTTTGTGCACATTCATCCTGAGTTTAACTGTTTATTTCTTCTTCATAAAATGAAAGTTTATAAGAAACATTATATGAGGGCATTAAACCACAACAATGATAATACAATTTATTATTAGCATTCAAAATGTAAATGTCATTTTTAAGGGAAGTTTTAAAAAGATTTTTATTTCTCTCTCTCTCTCTCTCTTTGTCTCTCTCTTTGGGCATGTCGTGGCCTGAGCGATGTAAATCCTTTCTCTAAATAAGAGCAAGAAGACAAACCGGAGACAAGCGTCTTTAGACTAGAGGGACCAGATAGAGAGAAGAAGTGACTGTAAGAGAGAGCGAGAGACGTCAGAAGGTAAGACAGCTTAGAGAAGATGAAAATGTGAGACAGTATCTTTCCTGAAACGGATTTTATCTTGGTGTTCCTGTTGAAGGACTTCACATCAAGTGGGATTTTACTGTCTTCTGTTACTGTTTCTTCGATCGGATCAGAACAAAATGTCATTCCTCCAGGACCACAGTGGATTGTCTGATCCACACACATCTGTGAGTATTCGGTTATTTATCCTTCTCTGTCGATTTCTTCATAATTCTGTATCTCCAGCTTGTTTTCACATCATGTGTGTGAGTTTGTTTTAACAGTGAAACTATTAGAGTAAATGAATAACGGTATAATAGTTATGATGACTAATTATTACACACAGACACTTACAGACAGATTAGTAGCTGCATTGGTTAAGAATGTTAGACTGGATGGTAGGGGTTGAGGTAGCTGGAGTTTGGGTGGTTGTAGTTCACTTGGTTGGGGTTCTGGTGGTTGGAGTTTCGACTGGTAGTTCACTATTCTGGGGCATGGGTGGTTGGGGTTCAGGTTTAGTTGATGATTAGTTCAGAAGGTTGTAGTTTAAGCATATGGGATTTGGCTGAATGTAGTTCAGGTTTCTCCAGGGTCCAGGGTCCGATTCCCTCTGCGGGGTCTGTGTGTGTGTGGAGTTTGCATGTTCTCAACCTGGTGCATGTTCTCAACCTCTAATTCAGCATATTGTGTGTGTGTGTGTGTGTGCGTCTTCTTCTTCTTGAAAAATATTAGCTCAACTGAAGATCTAGGGGGCGTCACTGGGAGTAGTCATCTGACAGACAGGAGTTTTAGCCTCACTAGCACGTTTATACCAGACGCTCTAGGGGGAGCTTTACGCAGTCGGCCCTCCATACCTGTGCAGCCTCGGGTTCTGTTAAAAACTGGCTCTAAAAAAATGACTAATTTGTTGTACGTGGCCTTCAATGGCTGCATTCACAGTAAACACAAACAGACTTCTTTTTTCTTCACTATATTCCCTAAACAATAACCTGGAGGGAATATTTACATGGGATTGCATGGGATGATTTAAAGTATACAGGAGGATGTGTGGAGAACAGAAGCAAATTCTACACCATTTTACAAGATCACACGATCATCTACAGATTTCAGTGTTCATGCGGGCTCCTGGAACCTTTCTCTCGCAGGTGTGTTTCCTTCTTACTGCTGAGTTCCACACAGTCACTCAGTCAGGAGGAAATGAGCTCAGCGTGGAGGAACGGCAGGTCCTGACTCGCCAAGCGTCAATGATTCCCCACCTAAATACTCACACACACACACACACATCCTCTAACGCATCTGCTCAGGACATAAGTCCGTGATTTAAGATGATTATTCAGGAGAAAATAAAAGTGTTTTTTCACTTTCAAACCTGCCAAAAATATGAAGGAACCCAGTGTGTGTATTCATGTGTGTGAGTGTGTGGGATGGAAGGAGGACATCAGGGATCTGGTCCTATAAAACCCGATACATGATGAAATGAATTCGATGAGGTCTAAATGTTCTTTAGTCGGCGGTTTGATGGTCAGGTGATAACCTGGAGGCAAATAAGGGATGTTTATGGCCTTGCAGATGGTACCTGAAATGAGCGTGTGAGTGTGTGCATGTGTGTGCCCTGGGATGGATAGGCACCCCATCCATGGTGTACCCCACCAAGTCTCCCAGGATAGGCTCCGCCCCCGACCCTGTATACAGGATAAAGGGGTATAGAAGATGATTGATTGAGTGAGTGAGGTACCTGATACATCCTGAATGAGGTTAAACCATGTGTGCTTTGCTTCCTCTCTCCACAGGTATCTCCACTGACTCTGAATTCCACAAGCTCTTCCCCTCCTGATAAAGTCCCATCAGACTCCACAGTCTCTTTCTCTATTGGTGCCTTCGTCCTTGCTATCGTCTTCCTCCTGGGTGTCCCAGGAAACCTCTTCATCATATGGAGCATCCTGGCGCGTGCCCGTAAGCGCTCAGTCACCACGCTGATCATCCTGAACCTGGCGTGTGCCGACGGCGCCATCATGTGCCTCACCGTCTTCTTCATCGTGTATCTGGCCAAGCAGTCGTGGGTGTTTGGACGCTCCATGTGCAAGCTGCTCTTCTACCTGTGCAACACCAACATGTACGCCTCCATCATGCTCATCACACTCATGAGCGTGCACCGGCTGGTGACCGTGCTGCGACCACAAGGTGCTCACGTCTTCTTGCGCAGGAGAAACGTGCTGAGCGTCCTCGCCTTGCTCTGGCTGCTGGTCTTCACGCTCGCCATCCCTGCTTTCATATTCAGGGACGTGAAAGAGGAGGACAGCAGTCAGGTGCTGTGCTCTCACAAGCACACAGATCCCAAATACGTACGTACATCTCACTGTATACACACTGTCTACACGTCACTTATGCTACACACTATACAACATAACATCCAACAGGACTTGGAACTTCGAACAGGAAATGAGTGATGAATTAAATAGGAAGCGAGAATCATTTGTCATGTTGTTTTCCCCAAACAGGTGGTGATCCACTTCTGCATGGAAACGGTGGTGGGGTTCCTGCTCCCATACGCTATCATCGTCAGCAGTTATGTGTGTATCCTCCTCCGTCTGCGACAGACACGGTTTAAGAGGAGAGTGCGCAGTGAGAAGCTCATCCTCTCCATCATCATCACGTTCGCTGTGTTCTGGATCCCGTACCACATTATCAACATCATGCAGGTGAGGAACAGCCACACCGGCTTTCATCAGCACACACATCACTTAAACGTGGAACATCAGCATGGTTGTGTGATGAGAAGATATTCAGCATTAAGCCCTTATCATCACTAACAATCCGACACAGACACTCGTAATAACCTTCACTAACAGGCTGATGGGATTCTCAGAATGGTCTACCCCATAACTCTACTCACCCGGCTGGTGTAGCGGCCCTACAGTACAAATGTCATTAATGATCGCAACCAAAAATAAGATCATGTTGTTGAATAAATCCTGAATTATTCTGTATTTCCTCCCAGGTGGTGTCTGCGTGTGCACCAGCACATTCTCAACTCCAAAAAACGTACGTATTCTGTAATCTCATTACGTTACTGACGCTAACGTTAAGTCACATGACTGACGGCGTAACCCCTGGGCTTGTTTTCTTCACACAGGTTGGACAGCTTCTCACGCTCCTGTCGACCCGCCGCCTCTTCTATGGCCTTCATTAGCAGCTGTGCTAACCCGGTTCTGTATGCGCTAGCAGGGCGCTCGTACATCCGCGCAGACGGTCTGTCCTTCATGGCCCGGTTGTTTGAGGGCACGGCGCTCGAGATCACCAACGGAACGTTCCAAATTCACCGTAAAATAAGCAGAGCAGGAGCGGCAGTGCTGGGCCTGAAGAACTGTGACTCGTATGCAAACAGGGAAGACCAAAGCTAACCGACTGATACCTGAATGACAGCGTTACACACAGACGTCATCTACTGTATACAGGAAATACTGCAGCCTACTTCTGGTTCAATCAGAAAATCTGTTTTTATTTTTTTTTAAAATAAATCGAAAGTTAATTTTAAAAAAGTGTCCTCCGCAAGGACGAGGCCCTGTAAGACCCGCCCACAATAACTTCGCCGATGAGAATGCAGCCCTGTGAGTCCCACCCCAAAATCACCGGAAAAGTGAGGACACCGCCCTATAAGACCTGCCCACAACCACCTGGCCAATGAGGACGCAGTCCTGTAAGACACGCCCAAAATCACACTCATCAACCAGCTGCTTGTTTTTGTTCTGCTTCTCTACTTTGCACCAAGTATGAAGCAAGCGGCGACCTTGAAGCTAATGTAGAGGTGCCAAAATGTGCAGCTCCTCAAATGACCAAGAGCAAGTCAATCTCCATAGAGCCCCACGCTGAAACGGTTTGGGTCTCCATGGCTAGAGACAACAGAGAATTTTTATGTAACTCATTTATTGTATTATATTAATAATATAATTATACTAAACCATAAGGTTACACATAAGTAACTGAGCTAGGTAGGCATCAACAGCCAGGTCTCGTTTGCTCCTCCCATTTGCCCATTTATGGATTAACCGTGGTTTAGGCGGAGTCAGCTCCTGATGGTGAAGATCAGAGCTGAGTTTCAACACTGCTCTTCAGTAAAACCTCTGGGGGGCGCCACTGAGTGTGTGTCCAGTTCTTATGGTCTGAAGTGGTTCTGACTCCACCCACAGTCTGGGGTTTAGATTTATATATAAACTGTATATTTAATACTTTTAGTGTGAAACTCTGAGGTGTTGAGGTGAGAGTTACAGTCGAACACCAGAGTGCAGCAGAAATGTGTTTGTGTTTATTTAAGATGGAATAAAAGTTCATCTCTCTGTGTTATCAGTCTGTCTGCGTTATTGTCCTCACAGACACTTTTCTATTGGCTGAAACCAGTCACATGGTCACGCTGCAGGTGATGGTCACTGAGAGACACTGAGGACATGTCCACACGTAGCCGGGTATTTTTTAAAAACGGAGATTTTTCTTCTTCGTTTTTAAAAATAATTCTGTCCACACGACTGAGGGTTTAAAAAGACCTTTGTCTCCTTAATCGACAGCGGGCCAATCAGAAGCCCAGACAGAACGTCATCACCTGCTGCGACCGGGTCTCGTCCCAAACCGCCGCCACTGTCTGCGGGGTCTGTGAGTGTAGCAGCAGTGAGTTTATTAGTACATTCAGGCCCCTCTGTTCATTACCGTAATGTGTGTGTGTGTGTGTGTGGACTCGGCCTGAGACGCCGCGTTTATACTCATAAATTACACTCAAGTCCAACGCTGAGCGTCAAAAAGCACAAAGACGGTGAAAACCGCGAGCAGAAGACCGTCAGCAATAATCACAGACTGAATCATTTTACAGTTAGTTTATTCATAATGACTATTTTGATGGTTTCTCCACTTATACATGTAAATAAATATTATTTGTACATTTCTCCAAAATCTAGAAACTTTTCAGTCTGAGGCTTTAATTGCGGTTGTACAAGCAGAGTTTTATATTTTCAACTCGGTGCTGAAGGTTTTTTCCCTCATCAACATGGCGGCTCCGGTGGTATACGGTCACGTGACAGGCCACGTGCCAAGGCTTACGGATCCCCAGTAGGTTCATTAGGTTTAAACCCTCGGATCTCCTCCAGCACACACTGAGCGTTTAAAGCGACCTGAGGAGAATCTGTTCCTCTGCCGGAATGCGGGTACTGATCGGTGAGTTTCATCAGCAGAGTTCCGACTCATTTACCTCATGAACACACTGAGAGAGACCCGGGTTTAATGTCACTGGTAGCGGATTGAACACCACACCGTCCTGCTGTGTGTCAGGGTCACGAACGGTAATGAGCGCTTATTAACTCACACACACTGCAGGTCAGAGCCGATTCTACACACCGCATTTAGCTTCCTACCTGCACTGCGGCAGATCCCGCCCCCTGCGTGAAAATTGGCTGGTAATTTCACTTCCGCTCAGCCGACAGCGCCCTCTGGTGGACCGCAGGGTCAGACCTCACTCTCAACAGCCTCACAGTCAGGGCCTGGAGTCGACATTTTATACGGGATTTTAAAAACATGTAGGTTCTAAATATGAAATGTTATAATACAAAATGCTGTACGAATGTGACTTTAATAAGCTGATATTAATAAAGAATGTAAAAGAGACATTTATCAGGTTTGTGTGTTATACACGGCCTGGCCAACAGAGGTCACTCAAGTGTCAATGTCTCCTGAATCAAGCACAACAAGAAGTGAGACTGAGATGCACTGGGTGAGGAGAGGTCCTGCACATTACTGATTAAACCACACACACACACACACACACACACACACACACACACTGTGTTAGGAATACCTCCTGAGTGTGTGTGATGAGAGATTATTTAAATGCCACATGGTCCAAAATGTCCACTAGGAATCAGAGCTGTGTTTAATACTGAAAGTACCTACCTGTGTGTGTGTGTGTGCGCGCTTCGTCATTTCCTCTGGTGTTGCTGAACAAACTGTGTGTGTGTGTGTTTTCTCTCAGGCGGAGGGTCTGGGTTTATTGGCTGTGAACTCACCAGACTCCTAAAGGTCAAAGGTCATGAGGTCACGGTTATATCACGGAAGCCTGGTGCGGGTCGGATCACCTGGGTCAGCGAATAATAGTCCACACACACACACCGTCTCAGCTATAAACATCAACACGTCAGGTTCTGTGTTTCAGGATGTTACTTTATAAACTCTTACTTGTGCTCTATGTTTCACAAAGAGTGTGTGTGTGTGTGTGATTTTTCAGACTGATCTGGAGTCAGCTGGTCTCCCTGTGTGTGACGCTGTGGTGAATCTCGCTGGAGAAAACATCTTAAACCCACTGAGACGGTCTGAACACACACACACACACACACACACACACACACACACACACACACAAGGGTTAGCATTTAATACAATTATCTAATAACTTTTATTGTGTGTGTGTGTGTGTGTGTGTTGTGCAGATGGAGCGAGAGTTACAGAGCTGATGTGTTTAACAGTCGAATAAACACTACCAGGAGCTTAACACACTGTATCACCTCCTCACACACTCCTCCTCAGTCCTGGGTCCTGATCACCGGCCTCGGTCTCTCTCTCTATCTGTCTCTTTCTCTCTGTCTGTCTCTCCCTGTCTGTCTCTTTCTCTCTGTCTGTCTCTCCCTGTCTGTCTCTTTCTCTCTGTCTGTGAAATAAGAATTAGTGAATGTTTGCGGTTTAAATTCTGTGTGTTTCTTAGCATGTTACAGACCAAATGGAGAGACTGAGTACACAGAGGACAGTGAGTGGGCGACCTTTGACCTTTGGTCTCAGTTGGTGAAGGAGTGGGAGGAAGTGGGACGACTTCCAGGAAACGCCACAGAAAACACCAGACAGGTCGTCATCAGATCAGGTGACCCATCTTGCCCACCAACCCATTCCCCCTTTTCCCATACCACACCCCATGTCTCCCGTACGCCCCCCAGCCCTGTTCACACCCTGTGTGTTGTGTTGTCCTCTCAGGAGTGGTCCTGGGGCGTGGGGGCGGGGCCATACAGCAGATGCTCCCTCCGTTCTGGCTGGGTTTAGGAGGAACTTTGGGTTCAGGGTCGCAGCCCTTTCCTTGGATCCACGTGTCAGATTTAGCCGGGATCATCGCTCACTCTCTCGATCCGTCCCGTGTCCCTGCGTCCCCTCGGCCGGCGGTGTTTAATGGAGTCGCTCCGGCTCTGAACACCAACCGTGAGTTCACGCGGGAGCTGGGCCGAGCCCTGAGACGCCCCACGCCGCTTCCCGTCCCCGAGTTCCTCCTGAGAGCCGCCCTGGGCCCCGAGAGGGCCGCGATCCTGACCCAGGGCGCGAGGGTCGTCCCGCGGAGAGCGCTGGAGTCGGGATTTCGGTTCCAGTATCCGGATCTAACCTCGGCGCTGCGGCAGATTCTCACACGTTGACCTGAGTGTTAACTAAGTTGTTTGCTAATATGCTAGCAGAATGTACGAAGATCTGAACGAGATGTGGTTACGTTAGCTCGCTAACATGTGAATAAAGAAAATGACCCATTACACATCATCATGTGAGGTTTCTGTCATACTGTGTGCGTGTGTGTGTGTGTGGATATTCTCACTTGTGTTTTTGTGTTAATGTATGAACTAAACCATTAGCTACCACGCTAGCATACTAACTAGCGAGCTAAAGTCAAGCAGTGAAGTTCTGTACGTGTGGCGATAAAAACAAACTCTGGGGAAATACTGCAGGTTTTATTGTGTGTTCAGTGCAGCAAAGCATTCTGGGTAATTCACAAACATGGATGCTTTTCAGACACTTGGTGTGAAAAAGTAATGGCACAGGTTTCTCCTGTAGGGATTCCACAAGAACCTTCTGTCACTCCCACTAGAGACCATCAGGAACCAGGAGAATGTGTGTGTGTGTGTGTGTGTGTGTGTATTTTTCACTCCTCCGTGTGTATGCTCGGCAGTCGGTCGCCCCAGCCACTGCTCCGCGCGCAGCGGTACACATCTCTGTAAACACACATGATTTATTCATTTAAATCTCATTCAACTTTCACAGCAGCAGACGTGTGTGGGTGTGTGCGCGCGCTCCGTCCCAAACCCTGCATGACTTGTTAGTGTGGATTGTAATTAGCACTCTAGGGCGTGTGCTCCGTACCTCCCATGATGCCTTGCGGTGATGGCGAGCTGACGCAGTCCCCCGTCGGAGCAGCAGACCTCACACTGCACGTGTCTCGCTCGCCTGCGCACCGGAGACACCACCCTGCTCCCCTGCAGTGCCTCGGGGGCTTGCAGCCCCGCCCGGGACACCACCAGGAAACTCAACTTCTCCTGCACAGGCTCGCTCATCTGCGCCCACACAGACACACACACACACACATATAAACACACACACGTAACGTTTATCCCTAACCCTAGGTACTGGGACTCACCCCGGACACAGGAAGTGGGTAGTACGGCTGCAGGAAGTTACAGGGTGTGACTGGCTCCTTCAGTAATTTTGGACACGGCTGCTGATGAGTACACTGCGCGCGCACACACACACACACACACAGAGTCAGTCACTTTAAACATATTAAACGTGTTGGTGTGTGAGTGAGACAGAACGTACCGGCGCGAACACCACCGGCCTCCGAACCTCACCCATCACCTTATCTTCACTCTGAAACACACCCATATTCAGGTTTATTCAGTCATTGATTCATTTGTATTGTTTTGTTATTTTAAAAACGCTTTATTGTATTTATTAACTTTATTTTTCATTGTATTTCAGTCAGGTGTGTTTGTGAAAATGATGAGAGTGTAAAGATGTTTTGAGACGGACGAGGCGACGCTGCGAGATAAAGCGCACCTTCAGTAAGACGTCTCGCGCCTCCATCAGGAGCTGGTGTCCTTCCTTTGTCCCGTTCTCCACTAAAACCTGAAATAAAGATGAAACACACACACACACACACAGTGCTAACGGTATTCTGGTTACAACAAGCAGTTTAGTTTTGATCCTTTAACAGGAGCTACATCACTGAGGGGGCGGAGCTTAAGGTACACTTTAGCCAAACTATTGTTACCAAATCTGACTAGCTAAGATTAAACATTAAAGTGAATGTTATCTACAGATATTACAGATATTAGATACAAGTCCTGAAGAGACTGTGCAGTAGGGGGCACAATGGGGCACTGCCAATGCAAAGACATGAGTGTGTATACCGCCTGGGATATCAGGGAGTGTGTGTGTATAAGTTGAAGGGGCGTGGCTCGGGCCAGTCGCTGAAACTGCCCCACCCCCGTGTGTGAAACCCAGAGAGAATGGGCCGAGCTTCATGTTCCGACCCACCAGCGCTCCTGTGGTTCTGACTGGCGCCTCCATCCTGCAGCCACTCAACATTTTGGAATTTCATGGATTTCTGCATTAATCTGTACATATAATAACACTGTAAAGTGGGCGTGTCTGTACTATGAAGATATTTGCGAAAGAATAATTTGTGGGGACGTAAGTAACACGTAACACACGTAACAGAACTCGTCAAGATGGTGTTTGGATTTTTTGTCTGTTTGCGCAGGCGTCATGTTTTTTTAAGGGGTTTTCCTGGGTGTTGATTTATGTTGATTTATGTAAATCAATTCTTGATTTAGATCCTCTGAAAAGCTCTATTTGCGAGGCGTAGCTCACATTAGTGTATTCTTCTTGTGTGGGCAAACAACGTTTTGAGTATTTATCAGTCAATGTAGCTCTAGTCCACACCTCCAAAGTCATTTTCTTAACCAGACTCCAGGTCTGCTAACACCCGACCGTCACTCCATAGTTCAGGACTGGAGTCTCCTACAGTCTACCTGAGTCTCCAATAAACAACTGGACTCCATATGAACTTAAACACGTCTCCTGTTATACTGAACTTCCAGCCTCCTAACACACAGTATGAGTGCAGATCAATCCCTGCTCTCCGTTATCACCCAGATGAGGATGGGTTCCCTGTTGAGTTTGGTTCCTCTCAAGGTTTCTTCCTATCACCATCTCAGGGAGTTTTTCCCTCAGCACCGTCGCCCTCGGCTCGTTCATCAGGGACCATCTGATCATTCTGATCATACACACTTATATAATTTATATAACTTATATAATTTTCTTCTGATTGTGTGAAGCGGCTTTGCAATGACAACTGTTAAAAATCGCTTTACGGGCCTCCGAGTGGCGCAGCGGTTAAAGCGCTCGCCCTATCATCCGGAGATCGCCAGTTCGAATCCCGGGTGGTGCTGTAACCTCTCGCAGCCGGAGGTCTAGAGAGAGCTGATTGGCCGAGCTCTCTCAGAGGGGAGGGATGAGAGGTACATAGTGCTCCCACATTAATCACGGCTCTACAGCCAATCAGGGGCGTCTGTGAGCTCGCGCAACGGAGGGAGCGGATAGCGCCGTCCTCCGAGTGTGTTACGCCGCCCCCAACGGTGCGCGAGCGAGCAGTTCGAAAAGATGCGGTCGGCTGGCGTCACGTGGTTCGGAGGAAACACGTGATAGTCTTCGGCCCTCCCGGCTGAGTGGTAGTAGTAGCCTTAATGTGGGAGCCCCCTAGTGACGGGGAGGTATTGGAAACGACTAAATTAGGGAGAAAATCGGGGAAAAATCCAAAAAAAAAAAAAAAAAATCGCTTTACAAATAAAACTGAATTGAATTGAACTCCTATTAGCTTTTTGAGGTCATTAACTTCACTTCGTTTAGATTCACACTTGTTCCACCAGCACGGTGAGATTTTTATGGTTGTTGTTAATAAAAGATCTGGAGTTTTGTGTTACTACTTTAGGCACATTATATTTGTCAATACTCCTTAATTAGATGAAGATCAGATCACATTTTATGACAAATTGATGCAGAAAACCATAAAAATCCAAAAGGTTCACAAACATTTTTTTTCCTGCCGCTGTACATAAAGCGTAAACATTTACAGTAACTTTTTGAAGCTTTACAGTTAATATTTACGTTTGTGTGCACACTTCTTTCTTTTGGTGTTCTCTCCACAGCACAGTGACGGCTCTTCATTCTCTGCCTGTTCTACTATGATGTAGTGGGCGTGGCTATGTGACGTATTATGGTGTCATGCAAATATATGTTTGATCTGAAATAGTGTTGTAGTGTGTCGTTTGTTTGTAATTAATTACCTAATTACCTTAATCTTACAGGCCGTCTCACACACAGAACTTACTGTATCACCTAGGCCTAGTAGAGTGTGTGTGTGTGTGTATATATATATATATATATAATGTTTTACTTACCAGATAGGAGTGTGTTTTTCGCCAGAGTGTGAGCAGCGTCTCCTCTCGCACTTCCTGATTCGGTAACTCCGATAAAGAGAAAGCAGCAACAACCAAATCAGACTGGACCTACACACACGCACACACACACACACACACACACATATACACTTATATATATAGGTTTTATTTCAGCAGTCCCGTCCGTGACCCTGACACAGACCATGCTTGTGTGCGCGTGTTTGCAGTTAGTTAATAACTGATTAACAGATGGAGATTTTGAAATCATTTGAGTTAAATCTGGATAAAACTGTGTGTATCCGAGCGTCAGCTACTAGATGGTTCGTTTAGTCTTTCGCCCCTATACTCAGGTCGGACGCCTGATTTGCACGTCTGGACCGCTGCGGGCCTCCATCAGAGTTTCCTTTGGCTTCGCCCCGCCCGGGCATAGTTCACCATCTTTCGGGATCCCACCTGGGCCGGCGCGAACTGGCCTTCACTTTCATTGCGCCGTGGGGTTTCGTTTGAGGCCCTCTGACTCGCGCGCGTCTTGGACTCCTTGGTCCGTGTTTCAAGACGGGTTGGTTGGGTGGCCGGCATCGGGAGTGGAGGTGACTCGTCCGCGACCCCGGGGTAAGCACCGAAGTCGGGACGGGGAGGCACTGTAAAGCTCGTGGTCAGAGCCATGATCCACATTCGCCCAAAAGGTGCCAGATCCGCGAGAAGGGCCCAGCGCGTGTCCAGAGTCGCCACTGCAGCACCGCTCGTAGAGGCGGCCCCCAGGTCCCGCGCCCCCACAGAGCCGCCAAAGGAGAGGTGAGGGGAGAGGCGGGGAGATGGGATGGCCGCTCCCCCAGCCGCGGCTCGGGCCCAGCCCTACTTCGGACCCTGGCCCGACCGACCCAGCCCTTAGAGCCAATCCTTATCCCGAAGTTACGGATCTGACTTGCCAACTTCCCTTACTTACATTGTTCCAACATGGCAGAGGCTGTTCACCTTGGCGACCTGCATCTTTCGAGAGAAAGGTGAGCCTCCCTGACCCCCCTCCTCCCTCGTCTCCCCACACGTCTCTCCGCAGAAAGGTTCGGGGGTGATAGAGGCAGTAAAAAGAGGAGAGAGAAGTGAAAAGCATCTCGGCCAGACCCCCGGCCGTTCCCTGCCCGCCAAACCGCACCCACTAGCTTTTTGCGCGACCACCAGCCCTGCAGAGGCATGAAGCGGCCAGTCGAAGTGGAAGGGAACCACCGACAGCCACGCACGACGACCGCAGGGGCACGGAAAACCGTTTCTGGCCAGAGGCCCGGGGGCCTGCGAGAACCGCCAGCCGCGGACCAAAGTCCGATCGATGGGAATGACAACCACCAGACAGACGTAGCCCCGGGAGGGACCCGGGGCCGCAATGTGCGTTCAAAGTGTCGATGATCAATGTGTCCTGCAATTCACATTAGTTCTCGCAGCTGGCTGCATTCTTCATCGACACACGAGCCGAGTGATCCACCGCTAAGAGTTGTCAGTTTTTGGTTTGAGAAACCATTGTCCACAAAAGATCAACAGTGTGTTGGAAAAACCTCGGGGGAGGGCGCCCCAGAACTCTCTCCCCGTGAACGGGGTAGAGAACTCGGGGTCATTGAACCATGCCGGCAGGTGCATGGGGGGAAAGGCATCTGCGTCCCGGGGGCCGCGTCGGTCCGTCTCGAGGGCAAGAGGTGGAGGAGGAGGTGCGCCCCACTGCAGGGTGCTACCCGTTATTCATCCTTCCGCAGGTTCACCTACGGAAACCTTGTTACGACTTTTACTTCCTCTAGATAGTCAAGTTTGATCGACTTCTCGCGCTCCGCCAAGGCCCAAGGCAGGCCCGATCCGAGGACCTCACTAAACCATCCGATCGGTAGTAGCGACGGCTGGTGTGTACAGAGCACAGGGACTTAATCAACGCGAGCTTATAACCCGCGCTTACTGGGAATTCCTCGTTCATTGGGAATAATTTAATCCCCAGTCCCAATCACAAATGGGGTTCAACGGATTACCATTGTGGCGCGCGTACAGCCGTTGACATCTAAGGGCATCACAGATCTGTTATTGCTCCATCTCACGTGGCTGAACGCCACTTGTCCCTCTAAGAAGTTGGACGCCGACCGCGATTTTTTAAATCCAATGTTTGTGTTTTTGTTCATTGATCAAAATCTATGTTACAGGCTTGTATTATGATGCAGTGTAGATGTGATAAAAGTATTGGCACCGCTGTGGTGTGTCCTGACCTTTGGAGAAACAGGAAGAAACTGACGGAAGTAGACATGTTTGATGAGAGGCTCGTCTCCTTCACTGCCTCCTGTTACACAAGGACAATCATCATCATCATCACCACCACAGGTTTATTTTCTATAACACTTTTAACAGCGGTCACAAAGCAGCTTTATAGAAAATTATAGAAAAGTGAATGAAATGTGAGAAATGTGACGAGTGTCATCATCACCATTATCATTATTCTTCATTATCATGATGTAGAATAGTTGCGTGTCTGCATTGTGGGGCTATAGTGTGTGTGTGTGTGTGTGTGTGTGCGTGTGAAGGTGATTTGTGTTTGTGTTATGAGAGTGTGTGTGTGTGTGTGTGTGTGTGTGTATACCTGTGAGAAGTCTTTCTGCCAGACTGTTCATGGCTGCGGAGGCGTCGACACACACATACTCCGTCAGAGAGTCGCCCCAGTGTGTGTGTGCGGCCCTGATCACATACACACACACACCAGTAACAATTCAATTTATTAACACACACACACACACAGACAGGGGTTATAGAGTGAAAAAAGGAGAGAGTGAGGCATTTCAGTCACCACAGGGCTGAGCCGAGACCGGAGCCGAAGTCCAGCAGCGAGTGTGGAGTGAAGGAAGAATCTCTTCTCTTTATCTGCAGGTTACACAGGTGTGTGTTAAAGCCTGCAGGGTGTGTGTGTGTGTGTGTGTGTGTGTGTGTGTGTTACCTCATTAAGAGCCCTCATCACTGCAGCGTAGCCACCTGCTAATCTGGCGGCCATGTACACCAACCCGAGGTCATCGTCGTACCTGCAGCAGGAGGAGAGCATTCACACACAGGCGATCAAACAAACAAACAAACAAAAAAATAAACAAACAAACAAACAAAGGTTTGTACTTTAAAGGTTTCCAGTGGTATGTCGTCTTCTTCAGCTCAGATAAAACTTTTCTCCTGATACGCGTTTCAAAAGACTCATAGTTTTCCTCTGAAAAACACACACACATTTGACTCTTAAAAAGTAACAGTGTGTGTCCCAGAGGACAGTAAGCTGGATGTTAAACTAAAGGCTCCCAGTTCAGCTCTTCCTCTCTCACCGCTCACTCGCTCCTCCACCTCCTCCTCCTTCCACTTCCTCTCCAGAGCGGCGGCTCTCTCTCTCAGCTCGCGGCTCTCTGCCGCTCGTTTCCTGCTCCACAGGAAGTTGGTCAGCTTGCGCGCTCTCACGGACAGATCCTTCACCTCCGACTCTGTGTGGGTCCGAGATTTAAGACTTATCTGTTACAAACCACTGTGTGTGTGTGTGTGTTATTATTATTTTCAGCATTTCAAACATCTAAACTATGAAAGAACACATATGGAATTATACAGTAAACAAAAAAGTGTTAAACAACACAGAATATGTTTTATATTTGAAATTAGCCAAATTAGCTTTGTTTAGCTTTGCTGAAGCTCGGCGCACTCGCGGCATCCTCTCATCACTTTCACCTGGAGCGATTTGCAGGCCACATCCGTGTCTTATTAAGAGTTGTGAAGGGGGTTTGCTGGTGACTCTGTTGCTGATTTAGTCAAAATATAGGACAGACCAACATGGCTACCGGAACATTCTGCAGCAACATCCCATCTGGTTTCCAATTAGTGGAACAACGGGACAATGACACACCACTAGGTCATGTGAGATTTGTCTGTTTGTCCCTGAAGGATAAGAAGGAGAGTGATGGAGTGCTGCACCAGATCATCTGGCCTCACAATCACCCTGCTAAACCCAGAGACGGACCAGAGAGTGAAGGAAAAGCAGCCACCATGTTCTCCACACCGCTGGGAAGTCCTTCACTACTGTCGGAAAACCAGGCGGCGACATCATGGGGCTGACTGAGAGAACACCGCGAGTGTGCTACTTATGAGCAATAGAAAATATCAAACATACTATACTCTGAGTTATTTAGCACAGTTTTCTCCAGGGATATAACAGGGTAAACATGTAACGTTTCAATAAACATTTTATAGCCCCCTTATAAAACCCTATACCACCCACCCCACCCATCCCTGACTCCAAGCCAGCGATACATGTGTAGGAAAGGCTAGACGGCAGGCATATTTAAAAAAGGACAGAAATGAAAAGGAAAAAACAGAAACTTGGAGCTGGAAGTTTTTGGTTCTGCATGCAAAAAAAAAGGGAAAAAAACAAACAATTAAATAGGAAAGGAATCAAACTATAAATGTACACTAACCTAAAGGATTATTAGGAACACCTGTTCAATTTCTTATTAATGCAATTATCTAATCAACCAATCACATGGCAGTTGCTTCAATGCATTTAGGGGTGTGGTCCTGGTTAAGACAATCTCCTGAACTCCAAACTGAACGTCAGAATGGGAAAGAAAGGTGATTTAAGCAATTTTGAGCGTGGCATGGTTGTTGGTGCCAGACGGGCCGGTCTGAGTATTTCACAATCTGCTCAGTTACTGGGATTTTCACGCACAATTCAATTGAAAAGAAGACTTATGGAAATGTATATATGTGTAAGAAAAATGTGTGTAGATAATGAGATTGTCCCTGATGAGCAAGCCAAGGGCGACGGCGACAGTGGCAAGGAAAAACTCCCTGAGATGGCAATAGGAAGAACCATTTCTAGGGTTTACAAAGAATGGTGTGAAAAGGGAAAAACATCCAGTATGCGGCAGTCCTGTGGGCGAAAATGCCTTGTTGATGCTAGAGGTCAGAGGGGAATGGGCCGACTGATTCAAGCTGATAGAAGAGCAACTTTGACTGAAATTTGCCAATTGGGCATCGTTTAAATGCCACGGCCTACCTGAGCATTGTTTCTGACCATGTCCATCCCTTTATGACCACCATGTACCCATCCTCTGATGGCTACTTCCAGCAGGATAATGCACCATGTCACAAAGCTCCAATCATTTCAAATTGGTTTCTTGAACATGACAATGAGTTCACTGGACTAAAATGGCCCCCACAGTCACCAGATCTCAACCCAATAGAGCATCTTTGGGATGTGGTGGAACGGGAGCTTCGTGCCCTGGATGTGCATCCCACAAATCTCCATCAACTGCAAGATGCTGTCCTATCAATATGGGCCAACATTTCTAAAGAATGCTTTCAGCACCTTGTTGAATCAATGCCACATAGAATTAAGGCAGTCCTGAAGGTGAAGGGGTGTGTGTGTAGTGTTCCTTACTGTAGATGACAGACAGCGCCCCACTCTGCAGTCCCTCAGGAAGTCTCAGTGTTTTCAGGTTGCTCACTCCGGGGTGTTTGCGGTGTGAAGACGCTCTCAGACCCTCAGGCTGGACAAACGACACTGCAGCAGCCGCACACTAGTGATGGGAAGTTTGAATCATTGTAGTGACTCAGTTCTTTGAATCTCGAGTCATTTAGTTCATTTCGTTCTTTTGATCAGAAATAAAATAAAATGTTAACAGACCCCCAACACGTCTACATACTGGAACTATAGACAAAATGTGTGTATTGAAAATATTACACTGCAGCTAAGGACATATTATAAACAGAACGAGCAGCTCACCATCATATCTTCTAGTCCGAGTCGTTTGTTCTTTTGAATCTATTGCACTTCATAGCGTCTATGGAAGTCACGTGACAAAAGAACGAACGACTCGGACCAAAGACTCGAGCGGTAACGACTCATTTCTGTTTCCTGTACAGAACCTACGAAGGGTTTGCGATGCTTCACCACACACACACACACACACACACACACACACACACACACACACACACACACACGTGAGTAAAAAGTTGTGATGTGCTGTTGACTTAAACCAGTCACAGAAAACTAATTATCATATTTTACATTTGCTTAAGACTGAATAGTTAAAAAGCATTTCTTACACACAACTAATTCAAACAACAAGAACTCCTCAGTTTACTGAACAGCACCTGAAATATACCCAGCTCCCTCCCAGATAAGAGTTTTATTTTGTTCATTGTGAACATAAATGTTGTATGGACATCATAACACATCTGGAAGTGTTAAATAAATGTATTTTATTATTTAAATTATCGAAATATTATGATACAATAAATTACATTTACATTTGAATCTCTCTAACATAGAGCTCAAGTTCAACCAATCACTGTAGATCAATTTACATATATCCCATCAGCCTCCACAGTACACGTTTTTTTCCCCCTAAGATCCACATTGTAAAACCGCTGTGATAATTTTAGCACAACGTTGAGCTCAACATGAACCAAACATCTAAACATTACAGTAAAGTTCGGGGTTTTCAATTTCAGATCAGTCCACATAAGCACCATGACCGAGATTATTTTCAGATCACACAGGGTTTATATATCACGAGTTAACACGTTCCCTTCCGGAGCGGGAGGAAGCTCACTGTAGAGGTCACGTGCTGAGTGTGTGATCACTCCACCAATCACCTCGGGGAAGGTCTGAGACAGGAGCCAATCGCTGCCCTCACAGGACATCATCTGATACAGATGAGCGCGTGCACAGACACGTTGGGGCCACAGCGCGCGCTTCAGCACGAGACGTCACGAGCCGCCGATACAGCGCGATCAGTGACTGATGCGGCGCGCGCGGCTTTGGAAACACGCGCGGCTGGCGAATGAGTGCGATGTGTGAGCTGGTCCACGTGACCGGAACCCAATTCAGACTACTCTCCCCCCGCTCCACTCTTTTATACAGAAAAAAGGATAAACTCACCCGCTGCGATAGTGTAAGAGGGAAAGCAGCTCTGCAGCGCCAACACGCGGCACACACTCTTTTATAGAGTGAGCACATGTCTATGTGTAACATCCGCGCTCTGGATATTCAGCTGATTTTATTTTTTCTCTAACCTGAACTGTACAAGTTCACTCTGTTCACGTTCTGTCTCTGGTACAGCATCAAAATAAATCCGACAGGAAGCACACTGAGTATTAAATGGTTCCTCCTGAGTTTCTTCTGGTTTAAAGAATCAGGAAGCGACATATGAGCCGCATTATAACACGTTTAATTAAGGTTTTTATATATTCAGAATATATTAAGCTATTTGGTGTGTACTTATTTATAAATTGAATATTTATTTTATATTTATATTTATTCATAAATATAAAACAGCTAAATTTTTGACGAAGGGTTCTGGGATATGTAGTTTATAACTCTATAGCACGTTACTGAAATAATTCTCCACAACGTTGACTCAGACAGCTTATTATAAACACTATTACTTTGTAGTCTCTTAGCGAGATCACAACTCACAATCTGATATGCAGTGCTTTAACACTGGAAAATGATAGTCATAAGAAGAAGAAGAATAACAACAATGAAAACGACAACCGCTTCCTGACTCCAAAGTGACGTCACGGCCCTGGTAGCTCTTGGATCCTCTCGCGCCAAACCGACAGAGCGCGTGAGCAACGACGTTCAGGGTGAAAGTTAGCAAGTTAGCTTTAATTAAATATAAACCAGAATAAACCTCACTAACTGCAGCTTAGAGTCACTCTCTCACAGATTGACTTTAATTATAATTATAGTTTATAACCGCGTTTCACACTTCAGTGTGTGTGTGTGAGTTATAGAGTAATGAGAACTCGGAGCAGCAGGACACACACACCTGAGGAGAAAGAGGAGGTCGAGACAGGCAAGATCTCTCTCACACACACACACACACACACCTGAGGAGAAAGAGGAGGTCGAGACAGGCAAGATCTCTCACACACACACACACACACACACACCTGAGGAGAAAGAGGAGGTCGAGACAGGCAAGATCTCACACACACACACGCACACACACACCTGAGGAGAAAGAGGAGGTCGAGACAGGCAAGATCTCACACACACACACACACCTGAGGAGAAAGAGGAGGTCGAGACAGGCAAGATCTCACACACACACACACACCTGAGGAGAAAGAGGAGGTCGAGACAGGCAAGATCTCTCTCACACACACACACACACACACACCTGAGGAGAAAGAGGAGGTCGAGACAGGCAAGATCTCACACACACACACGCACACACACACCTGAGGAGAAAGAGGAGGTCGAGACAGGCAAGATCTCACACACACACACACACACACACCTGAGGAGAAAGAGGAGGTCGAGACAGGCAAGATCTCACACACACACACACACACACACACACACCTGAGGAGAAAGAGGAGGTCGAGACAGGCAAGATCTCACACACACACACACACACACACACACACACACACACCTGAGGAGAAAGAGGAGGTCGAGACAGGCAAGATCTCACACACACACACACACACACACACACACCTGAGGAGAAAGAGGGGGTCGAGACAGGCAAGATCTCACACACTCACTCTCACTTGGAATGTGTGTGTATCTGTGTGTGTGTGTTACTTTGCATTTGTATTTGCATTGCATGCACTTTGTGCACATTTAAACTCCAAAAACATGTGACCCAAGGCTGAGTCCCAACCTCGGTCTCAGTGTGTGTGTGTGTGTGTGTAGAGTGGGAGTGGCAGGGCGATGATGGACAGTGGGTGTCGTACCCCCCTGCAGAGTGTGCTGAGATTAACGGCGCGGTGCAGGCTGGGAGGACGCGCGTGTCCCTCGGCTCACGGTACGAGCTCGACTTGGTGAAGATGACGCAAACCAACAGTGTGACTAAATACCGCCGTAACATTCGAAAGTCAGGTGAGAGACACGCACTGACATACATACACACACACACACACACACACACACACTTGTTATAGCACGTATTATCACACACACACCTCTTTCTTTTTTCGCAGTGTGTGAGGACGCAGGTCAGGGGACAAGTGGTCTCGGGATTAAGGAGGAGGATGAGGAGCCTGTCACTAAAAAGAGGAGAGGAGGAGTGAGGAAGGCAAGTAAAGGTGGGTGTGGTCATTAATACACTTTCTAATACTGGTATAAAACAGACACACAGACACAGTCAGTTAATAGTTACAGAGGGGTTCTTTCTCAGCTGGCTGATTACATAAACAGTACTGTGCAGATGTGACACACACACACACACACACACACACACACACACACACACACACTCTCGAGTGGACAACCACGTCACCACGCCCTGTTCAGTTTGTGAAAACTCTCACGTGTGCAGCACAGTTTTTCTAACAGAAACCCCGGGACATAACACCACAAGCCATACCACCACACACACACACACACACCATAGTCTCCGATTAGGAATACCACAGTGTGTATAGCCTGAGTGTAAAAAGTTACCCTCTAAGGCAGCAGCTAAACCCTGTAAGTCACCCCTTACACACACACACACACACACACACACACACACACACACACACACTTGAATATTTCTATTGGAGAATTCCTTGGTATTCTTGGTAGAACCCTTCATCACTCTGTAGGGACCCTGAGAGTCCCGCTTCTGTTATAATGGACAACTCGTTGGCCGTGAGTTGACCCGTGTCGGTGTGATTTGCTGAGGCTTCCATTATTATAACACATGACACTTCATCTAGACGGGAGGTTGGAATTGCTCGATCCAATCGATGGGCTGGTCAAAGCATACTCAGGGAATACTCTGAGATAAATCAACATAAATGTTCAGACTCATTGGGGACTTTGGCTAAGGGTCAATCCGGTGATTTGAGCAACTTGTTGCTTATTTTGCTTGAGTACATCATCACTATATCCTTGATGCATTTTCACAATTTTTTGGGCTCCAAGGTTGGGTGAGGAGTAGAGATGATGAAAAGAAAAACTTAAAACGTGGCTACAAACCCAGCTCACAAAAACATTTTTGAACCTAAATACTGACAGCACCTCTGATTGATTGTCAGTGTTTGAAGTGTTCCAGTGGATCTCTTCGTACCCAATCCTCTTAGATGTTTTAACTACCAAAAATATGGACATGGATCGAATGGCTGTAACAGTAAACACATCTGTTGGAATTGTGAAAAGCAAATACAAGGTTATAAGAATGCAAGTTCTGCTTAATCAAAGGATGATCTTCAAAGACAAGACAAATTCAAGATGCAGAAATCAGACAGGGGACATCCTAGTAGAAGCCCCTCCCCTGAACACAGAATGAGGAGAACCGTTCCTGTTCTTCCCAATAGATCCAGTGGAGCTGTCGTGGTGTCCGGGCTAATGTAGCAGAGTTACAACGTCTCACTGTAGTCATTAATCCGATTGCTGTTCGCCTTCAGGAGATGCAGCTACCATCAGATAGTGCTTTTACTTTTAAAGTATTACTGCTTTTAATACTCTTGGCCCCAATAACAAGGTGGAGCAACCGTCCTAATAAAGCATATGATTCACAGTCACATCAGTCTTATCTGCAATCTACAGGTAACAGCAGTACGACTGACGCCGCAGAAAACCATCACAATCTGTTCTCTTTACATTCCTCCAGATTTAAACCTAACACAAATGGAAATAAACAAAAGAAAGAAATTAACTTTATCTTCAGTAATATAGAGCCGTACAAGCAACTTTATTCAATGGAAGAACTACAACGAGCCATCGGAAAATCCCACGACACAGCCGTTGGACCGGATGATATTCACTATCAATTTTTAAAGAACTTTACTCATCTTCTTCTTAAAAAAGATTTTCAACATGTGGATATCAGGAAATATTCAATCTACTTGACATGAAGCAGAAATAAAAAACAACAACAAAGATCCTTCTAATTATCACCCTGTTGCTTTAACCAGTTGTTTATGCAAAACAATGGAGCGGATGGTCAATGAGCGCCGGTCTGGGTACCGGAACCTGCACATGCATAAATACGGCCCAGTGCGGATTCAGGTCGAAGCACTACAGACCACCTGGTGTGTCTCGAGAGCTGTATTCATGATGTCTTCAATAGGAAAGAACTGGCTGTGGCAGTATGTTTAGATCTACGACACCACATGGACACAAGGAATTTTAAATGATTTGTATAATTTTAGAGAACGTTTGCCTATTTTTATTCAAGGTTTCTTATTTAATATATTTTTTGGAGTCAAAATAGCAAACACATTACAGAACTGCTAAAACAAGAACTTGGACTACCTCAAATAAACATGTTATCTGTAACACTTTTTAGTATCAAGATTAATAGTATTGTAAAAACCCTTGGCTCTGAAGTTCTCTGTAGTCTATTTGTAGATGATATCTGCATTTGCTACAGAAATAAGAATATGCTGACTATTGAGCGAACAATCCAACAGAAGCGTGTTCTCACGTTTGCATGCATCTCTGTCAGCTTCAGTCACTACATAAAGAACTCGAATTGTTTATGGACAAAACCCCCATTAAGGTCATTAAAGAGACTAAATTTCTTGGTGTCACCTTTGACAACAAACTGTCTTTCATCCTTTCATTAAGCTGCTTAAAAAGAAAAGTTTCAAAGCCATGAATATTTTAAAGGTTTTATACAAAACCAAAAGGGGAGCAGACAACGCAACTCTGATAAATATACTGTATATACAGAACTTTAATTTGATCAAAGCTTGATTATGGAAGAATAATTGATGGTTCATTCAGGAAATCATATATATTGGCCCCTTGGATACCAGAAGAACATCATCAAGGCATACGACTGGCATTAGAAGTCTACAGAACATCAATACAAAGTCTATACGAGGAAGCTAATGAATCCTCCTTAAAAAATAGAAGATTAAAGATGGCGTTACAATTAAACTTAAACAAGTAAAATCCGGACCATCAGCAGTGTTTACAAATCAACATTCAGTAATCTATTATATTATATAATATCTATTATATTATAATATCTATTAGATTATCACAGCATACTCCATTATAGACGGGTGGATCAAAACCAGGACATAAAGTGACGGCAGCGTTTGCAACAAATCTGCTGCATCAGTGTTTATGTATCCAGATCAAAGTTAGAGTTTTACTGCAGAGGCAAAAGCTTAATAATTTCCTTATTAAAAGATTTCTTAATAATAACAGACTAACACTCATGTCTCCCAGCTTTAGAAAATATAAAAACAAATCATCCAACAATCATGTAAATCTCAATCATCATTTTTAGAATCCAATAATTGCAATATCAATTTCTGGTGGATACCCGGACACTCAGGATTCCTGGTAATGAAGCTTTATCTACAATAAAAATCAAATGCTCTATACCTTTCACAGATCTGAATACAAATTTAAATGTATTCATAAAAATAAATGGCCATCAGGATGGTATCAATGTTTAAATAACAAACCACATGAAATAAATCCTGACGTTGGAACAAAATATACATTTACTTTGAATAATCGATGGGATCAAGTCATTTATACAAGATGCAGAATAGGAAACTCAAAAGCTAAACACAAACTTCTACTATCAAGAGAAAATTCACTGCAGTGTTCATCATGTAGAACGCTTCTGTTCCTCAATCAGATTTAATGTGACTGTAATACTGCTGCTCCTGTGAGGAACCTGCTCATTCTGGTCACACGTTTTTTAAACAAGTAAATCAAAATTTAGTTTAAAAGTTATTAGAAAAAAAAAATCTAAAACATCTCATTTAGTTTTAATATTGTTTAACTGTTACTGATTCTTGTCATGAATATAACCGTAGAAACTGGCATGATGTTAAAAAAAAATCTATTCACTATTCAGCATGGCCACACACACACACACACACACACACACACATACATACACACACACACACACAGAGTTAATAAATAATGGAATAGAATATGGTACATGTGTTGCCTTATAATGAATATATTTATAGTCATTTCTCACATCTTAATTATATTAGTGCTGCTGATTTTTACTCTTATAATTAATAAACAAATAAACAGTAATTTTACACTGTAAATAGAACTCTTTAAATAGAAAATCTTAACAAAATACACAGACCAAAAACCTTTACCAGAGCATTCTCAACACACACACACACACACACACACACACACACACACGTTATTAATCTTTATTACACACATTATTACACACACCTCTTTCTCTCCTCACAGTGTGTAAGAATGCAGGTCAGGGGATGAGTGGCATCAGGATTAAGGAGGAGGAGGGGGAGGGGGAGGAGCCTGTCACTAAAAAGAGGAGAGGAGGCGTGAGGAAGGGCGACGCCCCCGAGGAGTCGGACAGTAAAGGTGGGGTGACCATTAATATACTTTCTAATACTAGAATAAAGAAAGAACTGTTTACTGACACACACACACACAAATATTACTGTAAAATCTTGGAGGTGTGTCCTGACTGGGTGTGGCACAGATACTGAGTCCTGAGTGTACCTGCCACGCGTCAACAGAGTGTGTCATTTATTATAGTGTGGACTTTATTAACACTGTGTGTGTGTGTGTGTGTGTGTGTGTGTGTGTGTGTGTGTGTGTGTGTGTGTAGAAGTGGTGAAGACAGTACTGATGAAGGGGAAAGCTCCAGTGGACACCGAGTGCAAAGTCAAACTGGGGAAGGTGATGATTCTAACACACACTGTGATATCACACGGCTCCGCCCCGGTGGCACTGCAGGGAACGGGTGGGTGGGGTCACTGTACACACTGTGGAGTAGGGAGGGGACTCACCTGGGGTGTCCTGATATGACATCATCCTGATAACCAGAGTTCTCAGAGATATCGCAAGTTTATAAATATCCCGATTAGATATTAATATTTAGTAGGGATGCACCGACACCACTTTTTTGGAAAACGAGTATGAGTACGAGTACTTGCATTTTCACTTTGAAATGATTCCACGCAGCTGACATGTCTCGTCTCGCCTCGCCTTCTCCCCGCTCTGAGCTGCAGCCGGGGCCTGGGGGCGGGCACTCGGCGCTTGTGATTAACCCCTTACACGCCGCTCAAACATAGACATTTCTCAGACCGTGTAATCGGTCCCTGGTTATCAGGGGACTTTTAACGAGTACTTTAGAAAATGTGGTATCGAGGCCGATACGGGTATCGGTGCATCCCTAATATTTAGTTTCAGATTTCCACATGTTCCCCTTGCAGTGCACTGCTGAGGGCGGAGCGTTGAGGGCGGAGCGTTGAGGGAGCTGAATGTCAGATGATGTGTGTGTTTTTTTTTGTTGTTGTTGTTGTCTGTGCAGGCTCACGTCTACAGTGAAGGGGATGATGTTTATGATGTCATGCTAAACCAGGTCAGTTCTGTTATCTCCAGTTCAGGCTAACCAAAGTTTTTTAACTGTGTGTCTCCACACACACACACACACACACACACACACACACACAGCGATGTTCCTCTCACACTGACAGTGGTCTCATGTTCTCTGTACCTCCATGTGCTCCTCTGGGTTCCAGACTAACCTGCAGTATAACAATAATAAGTACTACCTGATCCAGCTGCTGCAGGACGACCACGCCCAGTCCTACAGCGTGTGGATGAGGTGGGGCCGAGGTAAGAGAACCTGACCCACACACACACACACACACACACACACACACACACCTCTACTTACAGCATGTGAGCAGCTGATGTTCTTAAGCAGAACATCTCTTTGGATGTCATGGGCTCCACTCAACAGGAAGTCAGATATTTTGAGTCATTTACCAAACGCACCCATTGGATTTTGATGTAATCCTCCTATGAGATTTATACGCTCGCCTGCAATCAGGGCCAATATTACCTCTGGACATAGAGGATGCGAAATTGGCAAGGGATTTTTGAGATCTCGCACGGTTCAGCCATGGCGATGCGTTAAACCTTTGCTGAAAAGCGGCTAACGTCTTCCTGAGTGACATCATATTAAGTGACCTCACGTTGAGTGACATCAGCATCCGGGGCTTTTTGGTGGTCTTGGCACCCTTAAAAGGCACACAGGTTGTGTGGTGTACCCGGGTGGTGATGGCGCAGGTGCTTGGGCCCATCATCGTTGTTTGCAACTACATTATTATTATTATTATTATTATTATTATTTGGTCATAGAAAAAAGCACACATGATCACGTGTGATAAACAGGATTATCTGTGCTAACACCTGTAAGCTTTTTAAGCTGTTTAGGTTCCCAAGAAACAATTTGAGACAAACTGTGCCATTTCTTTTGCGCTAACTTGGAGGTATTTTGAATCTTTTAAACACGTGAATGTAAGTTGCTTTAGTTTAAGCCTCTGATTTCAGTCAGACTAGACTCGAGTGTGTTGTGTCTCAGATGGCCTTAAACATGACTGTACGTTGCATGTAAGTTATACTAAAGTTTAATGAAGGTTTCATTTTCTTAACACCAGCCGTTCAGATCCGGACCTTTGGATGTTAAGTCCTGGTCCATGGTCTCAGTTAGCTGAGAGTTCAGAAGCTCCCAGTCAGAGACGTTGGCTGTGTTGTTCTCAGGTCTGCAGTGCTCATGTTAACTCAGTCAGCTGTGTGTTTATTAATGATGTGACATTCACTTCTGTATCACTCTGGTGTCTGACCCACGCTGGGCTTCTCCTGGATCTCCTGGTTCTCCTGGATCTCCCGGTTCTGGTACTCCACAGTGGGACACGTCGGACAGAACAAATTGGAGCCGTGTGGTGACGATCTCGCCAAAGCCAAAGACGTTTTCATAAATAAGTAATTCCTTAAAACAAGTTTAATAAAAGTCAGAACAAAATTGTCCAGAAGTAAGTGCACCCCTGACCATGACTCCGGTGTGTGTTGAACGTCCTGCTCCAGGTGTATTCCCCTGTGTTTGATTTCACTCTCCTGCAAAGGCCTTCCACAGGATATCAGGGCGTGGCCATGGGGATTTGTGATACTTTTGAATACTCTCGAGTGTCTCGTCATTTGGTAACAAATTAGACTATGTAAAACACAGAGCGTCCAGAGAGAGAGAGAGAGAGGGGCGGGGCTCATGAGTGTTTGTTTAAAAAGGATTGATTACAGCATGTTTCACGTGGTAGGTGTAGAAGGTATTGTCTTGTACGCCGATAGCGAGCGATGTCATGTAATGCATAATAAAAGAGACAAAACACTTGAATGTGTGGAATGAATTTAAAAGCCAAATCAACGAAACCAAAGCCACCTGTAAAATCCGCACCAGTGGATTCCCCTCGTCCCGGATCACAGCTTACACTTACGTAGCACACAAACAATATGACCAACTGGTACAAAACATAACCGCACAATACCGTACCAGGCGCGCTGCCGGGGACATAAACTATGACGTCCTGTTACTTTAGATACCTTTGGAGATTTGGCTTACGGCCAGCTCGCCAAATTGAACACTGCACTCAGTTTATTGAAAATCTGCTTTAAGTGGAAAAAATGTCCCTGAAAAAAAAGTGGAAAAAATGAATGATGTGACGTTCCCTTCTTTATCACGCTGGTGTCTGACTCTCGCTGGGCTTCTCCTGGATCTCCTGGATCGCCTGGTTCTGCTATTCCACAGTGGACAGAACAAATCGGAGCCGTGTGGTGTACTGACACAGAAAAATGTTTCATCATCATTTTTTTTTTAAATAGATTTTTTATAAAGTTGGTATCAGAAAATGTTTTCTTCAGGAACTGGTTTGGAAGTCAGTGTATTGTGTCGGTACTAGTACACAAAATTCTGGAACAGTACGCTTCACTATGTATCAAGGTCAGGGGTGCACATACATTTGGCCATCTGATGTCGTTAATTGGTGTGTGTGTTTGTAATTGTGTCTGATTTCCACGCAGGTTCTTTGCTAAGACTAAAAACGAGTGGACATCGCGAGAAAACTTCAAGAAAGTTCCTGGGAAATATGACCTGCTGTTCATGGACTACGGTGGCAGTGACGAAGTGAGAAAAACACACAATGTTAATAGCACGTCTATTTACACTTGGTTTATAAACCTGTAATAACACTCGCATTTAAAAACATCACTTAAATCAGCTTCTGTTCACACTCTGAGGAGTGGACTCTCTGTCCACTAGGGGGCGACTTAGACATGAGACACAGCTTTGCAAGTATAATAGTGCCAAAATTCCTCAAAGCAAAATAGCAGGTTGAATTACATGAACTGAAAAAAACTTATTGCAATAAAAATGTTTGAATTTTTTTTGCATTGCAATTTGATCTGAATTGAAAACAATCCTTAGAGCATTTACAATGTTTGAAATTTTTGCCACTACAATTTATTGTGCATTTAAAATTCAGAGCAAAAATATTCAAGTTACTAAATTGTATTTCAAGTGTTAAAAATACAATCTTCATTATCTTTCAATCTTACAAATTCAGGTCGCTAAAATTCAGGTCTTGACATCCGGGATATCACAGGAAGAGCAGCGGCATGTGTCCATGCCCCAGTGTACTTTAAAGTCTGCTTCCTGCTCCCTGTGCAGTGCACTTCTCACAAACTACTTACCGATCGGAACACAGCGGAACTAATTTTAGCGACCTGAATTTGTAAGATTGAAAGATAATGAAGATTGTATTTTTAACACTTGAAAAAAATGTTTAACTTCAATTTAGTAACTTAAATATTTTTTATTTTAATTTTAAATGCTTGAATTACATTTTCATTTGAAATGTACAACCACAATAAATTGTAGTGGCAAAAAATTCAAACATTGTAAATGCTCTAAGGATTTTTTAAAATTCATATCAAATTGCAATGCAAAAAAATTCAAACATTTTTATTGCAATAAGTTTTTTTCAGTTCATGTAATTCAACCTGCTATTTTGCTTTGAGGAATTTTTATACTTCCATACACAGCTCCTTCTTTCTTTTTTGGCATGAGGGTTAAATGGTGTGTCTGTGCTGCAGTGTGTACTCATTGTTGGTGTATTTCCTGCAGGTGGACAACACGGAGTTGGTGCCCACTGCGTCTGCGATGAAACCGTCCCAGCTGGATGTCAAGCTTCAGTCTCTCATGGACCTGATCTGTGATCTTAAAGCCATGGAGGAGTGTGTGCTTCAGATGAAGTTCGACACTAAAAAAGCTCCTCTTGGTTAGTGTGTGTGTGTGTGTGTGTGTGTGTGTGTGTGTGTGTGCATATGCTTTCCTCTCCAACTTTTTCAGATGTATGGTCTCATTTTGTAATGGAGGTTGTGTGTGTGTGTGTTAGGGAAGCTGACAGTGGAGCAGATCCGGGCAGGATACTCCTCTCTGAAGAGAATTGAACAGTGTCTGAAAAAGAAAAAGAATCATAAAGAGCTTGTGGAGGCCTGCAACGCGTTTTACACTCGCATACCACACGACTTTGGGTAACACAATACACAACACTACACAACACAGCACTACACTACACAACACAGCACTACACTACACAACACAGCACTACACTACACAACACAGCACTACACTACACAACACAGCACTACACTACACAACACAGCACTACACTACACAACACAGCACTACACTACACAACACAGCACTAGACTACACAACACAGCACTACACAACACAGCACTAGACTACACTACACAACACTGCACAACACTAAACAACACAGCACTACACAACACAGCACTACACAACACAGCACAGCACTACACAACACAGCACTACACTACACAACACAGCACTACACTACACAACACAGCACTACACTACACAACACAGCACTACACTACACAACACTGCACAACACTAAACAACACAGCACTACACAACACAGCACTACACAACACAGCACTACACAACACAGCACTACACTACACAACACAGCACTACACAACACAGCACAGCACTAGACTACACTACACAACACAACACAACACAACACAGCACTAGACTACACTACACAACACTACACAACACTGCACAGCACTACACAACACAGCACTACACAACACAACACAACACAGCACTAGACTACACTACACAACACTACACAACACAGCACTACACAACACAGCACTACACAACACAGCACTACACTACACAACACAGCACTACACTACACAGCACAGCACTAGACTACACAACACAACACAACACAACACAGCACTAGACTACACTACACAACACTACACAACACTGCACAGCACTACACAACACAGCACTACACAACACAACACAGCACTAGACTACACTACACAACACTACACAACACAGCACTACACAACACAACACTAGACTACACTACACAACACAACACAGCACTAGACTACACTACACAACACTGCACAGCACTACACAACACAGCACTACACAACACAGCACTACACAACACAACACTAGACTACACTACACAACACAACACAGCACTAGACTACACTACACAACACTGCACAGCACTACACAACACAGCACTACACAACACAGCACTACACAACACAGCACTACACAACACAACACTAGACTACACTACACAACACAGCACTAGACTACACTACACAACACTGCACAACACTAAACAACACAGCACTACACTAGACAACACAGCACTACACTACACAACACAGCACTACACAACACAGCACTACACAACACAGCACTACACAACACAGCACTACACAGCACAACACTAGACTACACAACACAGCACTAGACTACACTGCACAACACAGCACTACACTGCACAACACTAGACAACACAGCACTACACAACACTAGACTACACAACACTAGACTACACTACACAACACAACACTAGACTACACTACACAACACAACACTAGACTACACTACACAACACTGCACAACACTAAACAACACAGCACTACACTAGACAACACAGCACTACACTACACAACACAGCACTACACAACACAGCACTACACAACACAGCACTACACAACACAGCACTACACAACACTAGACTACACTACACAACACAGCACTAGACTACACTACACAACACTGCACAACACTAAACAACACAGCACTACACTAGACAACACAGCACTACACTAGACAACACAGCACTACACTACACAACACAGCACTACACAACACAGCACTACACAACACAGCACTACACAACACAGCACTACACAGCACAACACTAGACTACACAACACAGCACTAGACTACACTACACAACACAGCACTACACTGCACAACACTAGACAACACAGCACTACACAACACTAGACTACACAACACTAGACTACACTACACAACACAACACTAGACTACACTACACAACACAACACTAGACTACACTACACAACACCGCACTTGACTACACTACACAACACAGCACTACACTGCACAACACTAGACAACACAGCACTAGGCAACACAGCACTACACTACACAACACTAGACTACACTACACAACACTAGACTACACTACACAACACTACACAACACAACACAGTACTACACTACATTACACTACACTACAAAACACAGCACTACACTACATTACACTACACAACTCAGGACTACACTACACTAGACTACACTACACAACACTAGGCAACACAGCACTTCACAACACAGCACTACACAACACCGAACTACACAACACAGAACTACACTACACATCACTACACTACACAACACTAGGCAACACAGCACTACACAACACAACACAGCACAACACAACACAGCACTAAACTGCACTACACTACACAAAACTAGACTACGCTACACAACACAACACTAGACTACACTGCACAACACAACACTAGACTACACTACACAACACAACACTAGACTACACTACACAACACAACACTAGACTACACTACACAACACCGCACTTGACTACACTACACAACACAGCACTACACTACACATCACTACACTACACAACACTAGGCAACACAGCACTACACAACACAACACAGCACAACACAACACAGCACTAAACTGCACTACACTACACAAAACTAGACTACGCTACACAACACAACACTAGACTACACTGCACAACACAACACTAGACTACACTACACAACACAACACTAGACTACACTACACAACACAACACTAGACTACACTACACAACACCGCACTTGACTACACTACACAACACAGCACTACACTGCACAACACTAGACAACACAGCACTAGGCAACACAGCACTACACTACACAACACTAGACTACACTACACAACACTAGACTACACTACACTACACAACACAACACAGTACTACACTACATTACACTACACTACAAAACACAGCACTACACTACATTACACTACACAACTCAGGACTACACTACACTAGACTACACTACACAACACTAGGCAACACAGCACTTCACAACACAGCACTACACAACACCGAACTACACAACACAGAACTACACTACACATTACTACACTACACAACACTAGGCAACACAGCACTACACAACACAACACAGCACAACACAACACAGCACTAAACTGCACTACACTACACAAAACTAGACTACGCTACACAACACAACACTAGACTACACTGCACAACACAACACTAGACTACACTACACAACACTAGACTACACTACACAACACTAGACTACACTACACAACACAGCACTACACAACACAGCACTACACAACACAACACTAGACTACACTACACAACACAACACAGCACTAGACTACACTACACAACACTGCACAGCACTACACAACACAGCACTACACAACACAGCACTACACAACACAGCACTACACAACACAACACTAGACTACACTACACAACACAGCACTAGACTACACTACACAACACTGCACAACACTAAACAACACAGCACTACACTAGACAACACAGCACTACACTAGACAACACAGCACTACACTACACAACACAGCACTACACAACACAGCACTACACAACACAGCACTACACAACACAGCACTACACAGCACAACACTAGACTACACAACACAGCACTAGACTACACTACACAACACAGCACTACACTGCACAACACTAGACAACACAGCACTACACAACACTAGACTACACAACACTAGACTACACTACACAACACAACACTAGACTACACTACACAACACAACACCGCACTTGACTACACTACACAACACAGCACTACACTGCACAACACTAGACAACACAGCACTAGGCAACACAGCACTACACTACACAACACTAGACTACACTACACAACACTAGACTACACTACACAACACTACACAACACAACACAGTACTACACTACATTACACTACACTACAAAACACAGCACTACACTACATTACACTACACAACTCAGGACTACACTACACTAGACTACACTACACAACACTAGGCAACACAGCACTTCACAACACAGCACTACACAACACCGAACTACACAACACAGAACTACACTACACATCACTACACTACACAACACTAGGCAACACAGCACTACACAACACAACACAGCACAACACAACACAGCACTAAACTGCACTACACTACACAAAACTAGACTACGCTACACAACACAACACTAGACTACACTGCACAACACAACACTAGACTACACTACACAACACTAGACTACACTACACAACACTAGACTACACTACACAACACAGCACTACACAACACTACACTACACAACGCAGCACTAGACTACACTGCACAACACTCGACAACACAGCACTACACAACCCTAGGCAACACAGCACTATACTACACAACACTATGCAACACAACACTATGCAACACAGCACTACACTACACAACACAGCACTACACTACATTACACTACACAACTCAGGACTACACTACACAGCACTACACTACACAACACAGCACTACACTACACAGCACTACACTGCACAACACTAGACAGCACAGGACTACACAACACAGCACTACACTACACAACAGTACACTACACTACACAACACAGCACAACACACCACAGCACTACACTACACTACACTACACAACACAGCACAACACACCACAGCACTACACAACAGTACACTACACTACACTACACAGTACTACACTACTGTAACGGGTTCGACCCAAAGTTGCACGGGCGGCACCATGAAACAGACACGAGGCGAGATCTTAGAGGAAAAGGGTAATTTATTAGGAATAAATAGGGGAAGGAAAGGGTAAAAAGGAGGGAGGACGGAGAGAAAGGGAAGGAATGATGTGTGCACGTGCAGGGTCCGAGGCAGTGCCCAGCTGGCATGTGGGCACGCGGCTGGCGGCGGTGGGCGGAGTGGCTGAACGGAGCACGCGAGGCAGCGCTCCTGCACGCTCCATCTCGGTACCTCCCTGCTGTCGATGGCCGGCCTGGCCCCTCCCAGCTCTCTGTGGGCGCGGCTTCAGGCGGGAGTCTCGCTCGGACGTCCTTCGGCTGGGCGGCTTTCCCGGCTGGGATCGGCGGCCTTAACGCTATCCTCCTCGCGGCCTTTTCCTCTTGGGCGGCGAGGACACGAAGGCGGGCTCGACGTGGGAACAAAGAATGCCGTGGGAGCTCGCGCAGTTCTTTCCCGCGCTGTCCTCAGCGCGGAGATCAAAGGGCGGAAATCCAATGTCCTTTTAAGTCTCTGGGACACGTTCCATTTTCCCACTCCCATGCCACTCTCGAGCTCCACCGCGTTACGCTCTTCTCGGACCCCGGACTAAACTCCGCGCCTTGCTTTTATAATGCGGAGCAAGCCCGAGATCCTATTAACGTTAATCACTGCCAGCCAGCCCGCATAGGCGGCCCCGTCCCTTTGCACACCTGCAGAAGGGGTGCCGCCTACTTAGGGAGCCTACGAAGTGAGCGAGGGGCGATAATAGATTTGGGCGCACGCCCATCACAGGCGCACGCCGTCACAACTACATTAATTCAATTCAGTTCAATTTTATTTGTATAGTGCTTTTAACAATTGACATTGTTGCAAGGCAGCTTTACACAATCAAAAGAAGTAAGTGTGTATGAGAAGTGTGTATGATCAGAATGATCAGATGGTCCCTGATGAACGAGCCGAGGGTGACGGTGCTGAGGGAAAAACTCCCTGAGATGGTGATTAGGAAGAAACCTTGAGAGGAACCAGACTCAACAGGGAACCCATCCTCATCTGGGTGATAACGGAGAGCAGGGATTGATCTGCACTCATACTGTGTGTTAGGAGGCTGGAAGTTCAGTATAACAGGAGACGTGTTTAAGTTCATATGGAGTCCAGTTCGTTATTGGAGACTCGGGTAGACTGTAGGAAACTCCAGTCCTGAACTATTGAGAGACTGCAGTCAAGAGTCCTCAGAGAACAGCTGTCTGCACTTCACAGTCAACAAACCTGAGTGATCAATGAGAGTGGGGAGGACAGCAACTAAACATACCAGTTCACCAGAATACTCTACGTCCATGAGTCCCCCAGATCTGCTCCTTTACCTAAGGTTCATCTATTTACAAAAATGCTTAGCTAAATAAATAGGTTTTTAGCCTAGACTTAAACACTGAGACTGTGTCTGAGTCCCGAACATTAATAGGAAGACTATTCCATAACTTTGGGGCTTTGTAAGAAAAAGCTCCGCCCCCTGCTATAGTTTTAATAATACGAGGTACTGACAGGCAGCCTGCATCCTTTGATGGAAGTAGGCGTGGCGGATCGTAAGACACTAGCAGTTCACTCAGATACTGCGGCGCGAGACCATTTAGTGCTTTATATGTCAAAAGTAGTATCTTAAAATCGATGCGAAATTTCACAGGGAGCCAATGCAGTGTAGATAAGATAGGGGTGATGTGCTCGTATCTTCTGCTTTTAGTGAGGACTCTCGCTGCTGCATTCTGTACTAACTGAAGCTTGTGTATACACCTAGTTGAACAACCAGACAGTAAGGCGTTACAATAGTCCAACCTAGAGGTGATAAAAGCATGAACTAGTTTTTCTGCATCATTTAGTGACAATATGTTTCTTAACTTGGCAATATTTCTAAGGTGAAAGAAAGCTATCCTGGTGATATTATCTACATGAGCTTCAAACGAAAGGCTGGAATCTATAATCACACCGAGGTCTTTTACTGTTGCATTTGATGGAACAGAAAGGCCATCTAAAGTTACAGTGTGATCAGAAAGCTTACTTCTAGCTACTTGTGGTCCTATGAATAGAACGTCTGTCTTATCAGGATTAAGCAGAAGAAAATTAATTAACATCCAATCTCTTATGTCCTGCACACACTGCTCAATTTTAGCAAACTGGTTTTTCTCATCTGGTTTTGCTGAGACATATAATTGTGTGTCATCAGCATAATAATGAAAACTAATACCATGTTTATGAATTATGTTGCCCAGAGGAAGCATGTAAAGGGAAAAAAGCAGTGGGCCTAAAACTGAACCCTGTGGAACACCAAACTCCACTTGAGAACATGAGGAATGGTCACCATCTAAATCTACAAACTGATAACGATCAGTCAAATAGGATCTGAGCCACAAGAGGGCAGTTCCCTTAATTCCTACTACCTTTTCTAATCTGTGAAGGAGAATACTATGATCAATGGTGTCGAAAGCCGCACTGAGGTCCAGTAACACAAGTATAGTGACGCAACCCTGATCAGAGGCCCATAGGAGGTCGTTTTGCTACTTTAACAAGTGCTGTCTCTGTGCTGTGATGAGGCCTAAATCCTGACTGATACAGTTCATTTATGCTATTTCTGTGTAGATGTGAACATAGCTGCTGTGATACTACCTTTTCTAGAATCTTGGAGATAAAGGGAAGGTTTGATATCGGCCTGTAATTAGAAAGCAGACAGGGGTCAAGGTCAGGTTTCTTGATTAGCGGTTAAATAACGGCTAATTTAAAGGATTTGGGGACATACCCACTACTGAGTGAACAGTTAATTACTTTCAACAGGGGTTCTGTTATTGCTGGTACTATCTGTTTGAGAAAATGTGTCGGTACAGGATCTAATATACAGGTTGATGATTTTGAAGAAGAGATGAGTGAAATTAGTTCCCTCGCTTCAAGGGGAGTAAAGTGTTCTAAGTTCTGATGTGATGTGGTTAGATCATCTGAATTATTTAAATTGTCTGGTTTCAAAGCCTGAATTTTTTGCCTAATATTTATGATTTTGTTATTGAAAAAGTTCATGAAATCCTCACTACTGCATGATGTTGTTGTGGAGATTTCTGCAGTGGTTTTGTTTTTAATTAATTTAGCTACGGTATTAAATAAAAATCTCGGGTTGTTTTTGTTATTTTTTATAAGAGTGGAGAGATACGTTGATCTAGCATCACTGAGAGCTTTTTTATAGTTCAGGATGCTCTCCTTCCAAGCTATTTTGAATACTAACAATTTAGTTTGGGGCCATTTACGTTCGAATTTTCGAGCGGTTTGTTTTAAAGCACGTGTGTGGTCATTATACCAAGGAGCGAGTTTCTTATCTCTAATCATGTTCCTTTTAACTGGAGCTACATTATCTAAGCTATAACGAAGTGCTGACTCTAGATATTCATTCGCCTGTTCGAGTTCTTTGAAGTCAGATGGAGATCAAATCAAAGTTGATAATTCTGGAAGATTATTGATAAAGCTCTGTGCGGTATTTGATGTAAATGTACGTTTAAGGCGGAAGCGCGGTGCTGTGCATACATTATTACTATAACACGCTTTAATCGAGACAAGGTAGTGATCTGAGATAACTTCAGACTGTGGAATTGTGGTTATATTTGCTATACTTAATCCGAAGGATAATACACACGTGGACAAAATTGTTGGCACCCTTCGATTAATGAAAGAAAAATTCACAATGGTCACATAAATAACTTTAATCTGACAAAAGTAATAATTTAAAAAAATTCTATGAATGTTACCCAATGAAAGTCAGACATTGCTTTTCAACCATGTTTCAACAGAATTATTTTAAAAAATAAACTCATGGAACAGTCCTGGACAAAAAATGATGGTACCCCTAGAAAATACTGAAAATAATGTGACCAAAGGGACATGTTAATTCAAGGTGTGTCCACTAATTAGCATCACAGGTGTCTACAATCTTGTAATCAGTCAGTGGACCTATATATAGGGCTCCAGGTAGTCACTGTGTTGTTTGGTGACATGGTATGTACCACACTCAACATGGACCAGAGGAAGCGAAGGAAAGAGTTGTCTCAGGAGATTCGAAAGAAAATTATAGACAAGCATGTTAAAGGTAAAGGCTATAAGACCATTTCCAAGCAGCTAGATGTTCCTGTGACTACAGTTGCACATATTATTCAGAAATTTAAGATCCATGGGACTGTAGCCGACCTCCCTGGACGTGGCCGCAGGAAGAAAATTGATGACAAACCAAAGAGACAGATAATCCGAATGGTAACAAAAGAGCCCAGAAAGACTTCTAAAGAGATCCAAGATGAACTTCATGCTCAAGGAAGATCAGTGTCAGATCGCACCATCCGTCGTTGTTTGAGCCAAAGTGGACTACATGGGAGACGACCAAGGAGGACACCATTGTTGAAAACAAATCATAAAAAAGCCAGACTGGAATATGCCAAACTACATGTTGACAAGCCACAAAGCTTCTGGGAGAATGTCCTATGGACAGATGAGACAAAAATGGAACTTTTTGCCAAGGCACATCAGCTCTATGTTCACAGACGGAAAAATGAAGCATATGAAGAAAAGAACACTGTCCCTACTGTGAAACATGGAGGAGGCTCTGTTATGTTCTGGGGCTGCTTTGCTGCATCTGGCACAGGGTGTCTTGAATCTGTGCAGGGTACAATGAAATCTCAAGACTATCAAGGGATTCTAG
This sequence comes from Clarias fuscus, assembly GCA_030347435.1. Lineage (NCBI taxonomy): Eukaryota > Metazoa > Chordata > Actinopteri > Siluriformes > Clariidae > Clarias > Clarias fuscus. Next base: position 65,163 of record CM059205.1, on the reverse strand, counting down.
AGAGAAATGTGCTGGCCAGTGTCAGAAAGCTGGGTCTCAGTCGCAGGTCATGGGTCTTGCAACAGGACAATGACCCAAAACACACAGCTAAAAACACCCAAGGATGGCTAAGAGGAAAACATTGGACTATTCTAAAGTGGCCTTCTATGAGCCCTGACCTCAATCCTATTGAGCATCTTTGGAAGGAGCTGAAACATGCTGTCTGGAAAAGGCGCCCTTCAAACCGGAAACAACTGGAGCAGCTTGCTCATGAGGAGTGGGCCAAAATACCTGCAGAGAGGTGCAGAAGTCTCATTGACAGTTACAGGAATCGTTTGATTGCAGTGATTGCCTCAAAAGGTTGTGCAACAAACTATTAAGTTAGGGGTACCATCATTTTTGTCCAGGCCTGTTCCATGAGTTCATTTTTTAAAAATAATTCTGTTGAAGCATGGTTGAAAAGCAATGTCTGACTTTCATTGGTTAACATTCATAGAATTCTTATTTATTATTACTTTTGTCAGATTAAAGTTATTTCTGTGACCATTGTGAGTTTTTCTTTCATTGACCGAAGGGTACCAACAATTTTGTCCACGTGTGTATTAAATCTAAAGTGTGACCTGCTTTATGAGTGGGTCCTACTACAGACTGATTTACTCCTACTGAGTCCAGTATGGACAAGAATGCTGTTCTCAGAGGGTCTTCTGGATTCTCAAAACGAATGGGTTAGGGTTAGGGTTACACACTACATAACACAGCACTACACAGCACTACAGTAGACTACACTACATTACATGACATTACACTACACAGCATTACATTACACAACGCAGCACTACACTACATTACATTAGACTACACAACAGCACTACACTACATTACACTGCACTGTACTACACTACACAACATTACACAACACTACTTAACGCTTACTCTTACTCATTAAAATATAATGTTTATCAGTTTATAACGTGAACACTGTAAATGCATATTTATTTCCAGTATTTAACTTTCACTAACACTAACCGTGCAGATTTAGAGGGGTGGAGCAGTAGGTGGAGCTGTAGGTGGAGCAGTAGGTGGAGCTGTATGTGCCTCATGTTGCTGTGTTCTTTGCTAGTTTGCGATCTCCGCCTGTTATCTCCTCTGAACATGAGCTGAAAGAGAAGATCACTCTGCTGGAGGTAAGCGTCTCTCTCTCTTTCACACACACATGCACTCGTACACATCACAACACACACTCTCACACACACTTATACCCGTCTCCCTGCCCCCCCCCAGACTCTGAGTGATATACAGATCGCAGTGAAGATGGTCCAGTCCCGATCAGAGAGTGATGAACATTCACTGGATAAACACTACAGGGCTCTGAACTGCGTCCTCCAACCTCTCGACTCACAAACACACGAGTACAAGGTATATACACACACACACACACAGTTTACTGTTTACACCACCTACGCATAAAGCAACTAAAGCATTGTTGCACATAAGACTCAGTGTCCTCCCTTTGTCTGTATGGTGTTTATCCTCAATGTCCCTCCCTGTCCCTGGTGTTTGTCCTTCATGTCCCTCTTTGTCTCGGGTGTTTATTTTTCTGTGTCTCTGCCCCTTACCCTAACCCTGGTGTCTAAATTAATCTATAATATTTAGGTTATTGTAGAATATCTGCAGTCGACACACGCAGATACACACAACAGTTACACCATGACCGTTCTGGATGTCTTCAGTGTAGAGCGATCTGGAGAGAGAGACCAATTCCTGTCCTCCCTGGACAACAGGTGACGTGTACTATTTCACACTTCTTCTTATTAATTATCGTAAGGGAAGCATGTGATTGTGTGTGTGTGTGTGTGTGTGTGTGTGTGTGTGTGTGTGTGTGTGTATGCAGGATGTTGCTGTGGCACGGTTCTCGTCTGTCTAACTGGGTGGGGATCCTCAGTCAGGGTCTCAGAGTCGCTCCTCCTGAAGCTCCAGTCACTGGTTACATGGTGAGAAACACACAGTGTATAAACTTCAGGGGTCGCGGTTCACCGGGTCGACCCGATAGGATCACAACACCCACCCATTCCGATCCGATTCTCCTCGTCATTCTGTTACTGTCACAGTTTGATATTTATGTTACAGTTCTAAACAAACATAGCAAATAATTCACACCTACCACAGAGGATGCTGTGCTGCCTGTCAATGTGTGAATAGTTTAGAGTGCGCCCCCTGTAGGATTATAGAGGAACGGCCATTTCACCACCTGAGTCGCAAAAGTATAACTTAAAAATAAATGGAAAAAGAGGCAATGTTATGTAAATAAAAAGTGCCTGATGTAAATGTAATAATTCTATTAAAAAGACTTTTAAATACATAGTTTTATCAGATTGTCCCAGATGAACAGCCAGAGGTGACGGTGCTGAAGAAAACTTGAGAGAAACCAGACTCAAAACCCATCCTAGTCTGGGTGATACCAGACTGTAAGACTGTAAATCTTATAACTGTGAGCTCTGAGGGTGAAAATGTGTTTAACAGGAAGTGCACGGTGTTGTGGTTACACACTGTTCCTTGATGGACCAATCACAGTTCAGCAGTGCTGTGATGTAAAAAGTCTGATGATATTGTTTATTTTAAGTACATGTCATTATGTAACACGGCTGTTTGTTTTTGTCTCTCTGCAGTTCGGTAAAGGGATTTATTTTGCTGACATGTCGTCTAAGAGCGCCAACTACTGTTTCCCCAACGTGAGCAACACCGAGGGATTGCTGTTGCTGAGCGAGGTGTGTGAGTCGAGCAGACACCAGAGTGACCGCTCTCTGTGAGCGGATCTTATCGACTCCTTCACCCAGCCTTAATCTCGTACGGTGTTTATACACAGTAACGAACAAGTTCCAGCTGATTAACAAAACCGTAACATCTGATTTGCATAGTCTGTGAGCGATGTAATGCTAGCTTCCTTAGCACAGCAGGCTAACACAGGCTACGGGAACCAGAGACATGCCTGAGTGATGTGAAAAGGAGAACTATGGTGTCCACTTGGTTGTGAGATGTGTGTGCTGTGTTTGTGATCTCAGGTCGCTCTCGGAGACTGTAACGAGCTTGTGAGTGCTGATTACAACGCTGCCAGTCTGCCTCCGGGGAAACGGAGCACCAAAGGCCTGGGCCGGACCGCGCCCGACCCAGACAACTCCACCACACTGTGAGTCCAGACGCTCGTCTGAGGAATCTGCTGTTAGAGCTCAAATAAATCATCTGGCAGTTATTAATGTTTATAAAGGATAAATCAAGCTGAGTAACTGGTGAGGGAGGGAAGGGGGGCATTACTGGACTGGGGTTACTGGTTGGTTACCGGACTGGGGTTACTGGGGAGCAGGTGGAGATGTAGAGAATCATTTTGGATCAAAAAAACTAAGGAATTTCACATTCTCGTATTTTGTACTTTTTTTCTCTGAGCAGTTTGTGTAAACAGAAAGGTGTTGTGTTTCTGGTTCCGCAGAGACGGTGCGACGGTTCCGCTCGGTCCCGGAGTGAAAACCAACATAGAACAGAGCGCAGGATACACACTCCTCTATAATGAGTATGTGGTGTACGAGCCTGCTCAGGTTCGCATGAAGTACCTGCTGAGGGTCCAATTTAACTTCAACTTGTAGGGATGTGTGTGTGTGTGTGTGTGTGTGTGTGTGGCTTGAAGAGAGCTAAAGAATTTAAACTTGCTTCACGACATAAATGTTTAATCTCAGTTCAGGTTTGAAAGTTTTGGATGAAATTAATCATGTTTAAAAATGATTGAGTAAATAAACGTTACAGTTTTATCTTGTTCTTTATATTGTTAAGTTTTAATGTTTTTAATCCATGAGGTTCACATGTGAAGGTTGTGTAATAAAATCTGATTTAAACGCAGCTGTGTTGTTCTGCTCCAGTTTTTAACTTGTTCGAGAGAATCATCATAAACAGTGATGATTATGAAGCAAAATGTGTGAGAGCCCTGGGGATTGTGTGTGTGTGTTTGTGTGTGTGTGTGCGCGTGTGTGTGTGTGTGTGCGTGTCCCATCTCATGAAGCAGGCGTGTGCACAGTGCTTGAGTTAATTCCAGTGTTTGGAGGATTCATTATCATCTAGTTAACATCAATTTATGTTTGTGTTTAATTAGAGAATCAACTGTTTGAGAAAAACAGTGTTTATTTAGAGTATATTTATTTATTTTTATTATATATATTTATTTTATGTTAATATCATAGAAATGTTCAGCAGCACAAAGTGTGTAACTGTGTGTGTGTGTGTGTGTGTGTGTGTGTGTGTGTGTGTGTGTGTGTGTACAAAGCTTGAAATCATTCTAAAATGAGAACAAAATTGAAAAAATCAAACCCAGTTTCTGTACCTTCAGAGGACATGAGGGCGAACATCACCCCTACACACCCCTCTCATCACCCCTACACACCCCTCTCACCCTGACCCTCAGACAGCGAGCGCTCTCTCTCCGCACATCCGACCCTGTTAAACACTCTGTACAGATGAAATGATGAATGAGATGTTAGAAGAAGTGACCGTGCTGATGGACCTCCAGCTTCATTCTCCACGATCTGCTTCGGAAACCAGCATGAAGTTACTGGTGAAACCGTCTGCACCTCTGTGTGTGTGTGTGTGTGTGTGTGTGTGTGTGAGAGAGAGAGAGATTAAACCCAGATGATGATGATGGTAATCAATGATACAGAACTGAGAGGTTTAGAAATGTTTAGCTTTTTGAGCTTCCTCCGAGGATGATGAGGATGTAGAGGAAGATGGTGATGATGTCAAGGTAGATGATTAAAGCGGCGAAGACGTACTCCTCAGGGTTCAGGCTGTATTTCTCTCGCCCCATCACCAGCTGACAGTCGACAGCCAGGAACTGCAGAGCGAGAGACAAAGAGAGACAGAGAGACAGAGAGTCTTAAAGACGCTCAGAATAAACAAACCGATGATGAAGCAATTCTTGTAAATTTCTGATGAAAATGAAGTGAAATCCATAACAATAAAAATATGACATGAGATATTTTGTGGTCGGGTTATGTGCGCACTCGTTACGTCTCAGGTAAAAATATTTTTGCCTTTGTGATAACAGAAGTGAATAGACAGTGTTATTTTTATCTCTTCCAGGAGAGGGCGTCTTTTAATACAGTAACAGTCTCCTGTCTTTTATACTTGTTTTTAATTACAGATATA
>CM059205.1:0-57500 GCA_030347435.1 Clarias fuscus | reverse complement strand
TCTGATGAAGGCTTTTCTCACAGTTTTATCATCAAACGCTGAGGCAACGAACGCTGACGTAGACGCGCCGATCTCATCTTCAGCTGGAGAAAGAAATAAAACACGGTTATGTGTTGCCATGGAGATCACAATCCCAGAATTCTCTTTATGTCAGAGAAAATAATGTGAACAGAACCACTGGTACGACTGAGATACATGCTAACGACGATTTCTGTGTGTTTGTGTGTAGCTGTGATTGACAGGGGAGAGCATGTAGGCTCCGCCCACTTAGATAGCTTTTGGTTTTTACGTGTGGCATTATATGCTGAATTTAACAAGAAATTAAAAATGCCAGATTTTATGTGAAATTAGATTTGAAACTCATCATTAAACATGTTCAGTTGGTACCTGCGCCCCCTGCTGGTGAGTCCTGGATGTCAACATCCTGCACTGGAGGCGGAACATCTTCACCCGACGGATCCAGAGGCTGAGTGGGGTAGACTGTGAAACCGTAGGGGGAGGGAGGGGCGACATATGGAGGGGGCTGCATGGAGGCGGGGTCGGTGGGGTAAGGAGGTGGGGCCAAAGATTCCACGGCTCCACCCTCCATCTTCTCTGATGTTGGCTGTTTCTCAACGTCCGTCATTCTGCAGAGTGAAATAAACAACGAGACAGACAGCAAGATTATCTGCTGTGTTCCTACTATGTCCATTCATGTGCAGTGCAGTGTGTGTGTGTGTGTGTGTGTGTGTGTGAGAGAGAGAGAGATGTGCAGTCAAATGTAGTTTAACTTAAAAGCTTAAAATAAAAATTAAATTAACAATGAGTATTATCACAAAGAAACAAAAAATGGAAATGAATTTCAATATTTCAAAATATTAAAGTTCATGATTGTTGTGTCTGATGATCAGCTGGAGGTGACTTGCTGGTCCTGAGACTTCATGAGGATCCTAAACCCCTCCAGACAGCGAGACAAATCAATCCTATTACTGTGAGCTCTGAGGTCAAAGGTGAACTGAGTTTCAGTTAACAGGAAGTGCACTGTGTTAGAGTTACACACACTGTGATTTCCGTCACACGCCGTCACAGTGACACTGTGTGTATCAGACCTGAAGCATCTTAATGGCTATTAATGAACTTCTCTAGTCCGTCGTCTCTCTGCTGCTTCATCACTGCAGTTTTTACAGCTTTGTTGTTTAAACATTAAATTGCTTGGAATCGTAATTACGCGACGTCCTCGTTCACATCTGGAGCGATTTAAAGTGAAAGTCTCTTTTCTCATGTTTTGTTTCCGCTCTACAGTAACCACAAAAAACACGTTTTAATGAGAACTGAAAGCAACGGCGGCGTGAGAAACTCTGAATGGTTCACGGCTGTGTGTCATTATTATTATTATTATTATTATAATAATACAATATATTACAAATTTCTACATGATTATTTTGTCATTAATAATTAACTTAACATAATATGTGTTAATGAAGAAGTGAAACATAAAACCTTCTACTGGCACAAAAAAAAAATTCTAATGAATAGTTTTTGTTATTTTTTTGTGAGTAATTCTCATAATGTCTTTAATTTAATACAAAGTTCTTCATTAACACAGATTAATTAAAACAATTTAAAATGTTCGTTATTTCTTGATGTAAATGTGTTTAAATCTGTTTTTTGCTCTTAAATGTACTGGAGCCTCCTGTGAAAATCTGACGGTCACGTCACGGTCACACGTTTCCTGATGTTTAAACACTTACCAGAAATGAGCCGTTTACGTCTAACTCTCATTATTGAACACCGAAGGCTCTTTAATTTGACATTTTTTAAATCCAACATCAGAAATATTTACAGTCTTCAGCTTTTTCTGCTATAAATAATACATAAAAAATAAATCAAATATTCTGAATTAATCTGTAACATAAATTCTCCAACCACTTTCAAAGCTCAACTTAAGACCCTTTTATTCAGAAGCGCTTATTGTTCATGTAAAGCTGCTCGCAAAAATCTCCATCTGATTTGAAATGTTTTAGATTATTACTGTCTCTTGTTTTAATCTAATTTACTTCTCAATGTTATACTTTATTTATTTATTTTTGCTTAAACTGGAAAGCAACCTTGGGTGACCAGAAATGCGCCTTTATGAATAAAATGCATTATTATTATTATTATTATTATTATTATTAAATAAACGACTAAAGTGATTTGTTTATACTGTTACACTAAATTACACTCTGTTGCTCGCAGCAAAGCCAGAAGATCGTTCTTACCTTGTTTCTGTCTGAAACACACTCACACTCAGAAATGTTTTCACACACACTTTCTCACACACACACACACACTATATCACACACTTTTAGAGCAGATGGTTCTGCTCACCTTTTACTTCCCACAGAACTTCCTCTGATTGCGGCTTCAACAAAAACCAGTGTGTCGTAAACAAGAGGATTTCAGACTGACTGGTAAAGAACACACACACACACACACACACACACTCACATACATGCACACATACACAAATATATGTGCACACACATGTATGTATGTGTGAGTGTGCATATATATTTGTGTGTGTGTGTGTGTGTGTATGTGTGTGTGTATGTATACGTATGTATGTGGGTATATGTGTGTGTATGTGTGTGTGTGTGTGTGTGTGTGTGTGTTTAGCAGACAATAAAGAACTTCGGCTGTTATGTACAGAGTTGTAACACATTGAGTGACACAATAAAAAAGTTTCCCCGTTTCCTCTCTGCGGCTAAAACCCTTAACTTTCAATTCAGTAAATATTCAGCAGCTTCTGTCTCTGATTTATTTCATTTAAATATCTGATTTATTTTTACATTTTATAAAACCTTTTATTTATTTCTATTTTTATTTATGCCATTTTATTAAAGTTTATTTAATGACAGCTTGGCAGACGGCAGCTCACTGGCTGTTCCACATCATTTTAATCAATTTAAGTAACTTTATTTTAAAAGTCAATCAGTATTTTTTAATAGAAATTTTAACTCAGAATAAAAATTTAAAATGTAAAAATGATTCTTTTCTGAATGTATATGTTTATCCCTGACAGCGGTGGCAGAGGTTTTTCTCACTGTGTGTGAACGTGACACAAAACGAATTTAATAATTAATATTTAACACAAACACATCTAATATTACATACAGAAATCACACACACACACACACACACAGACACACACACACACACACACAAACACATGCTACATAAGTGAAAAATGAATAATAAACAGTAGTAGAGTTGAGCGTAAAAACACTTCATATCCAGTGAACCTCCAGTGACACGACAGATAAAAGCTTCTCAGTTCCTGGACGTTCACCTGCGGCTCCACCTGCGGCTCCACCCGCGTACTTCCATAAAACAAAACATAAACCTTAATGATGACTGTTTACTGTTGAGGAACGTCTATGACAAAACTAACTGTTCAAACACCGGAGTGGTGACACTAAAACACTTATTTAACACTAAAATTGAAAGCAATAATTTTATTTTTTACATATAAAAACAATCCAAACATTTAGAAAAGACACGTAAATGTCCTTGATAACATTCTCAGGTGTTTAACAACATGGAAAAAAAAGCTCAGAAAACAAACATGTAAACTGGCTTCACATTTTAATCGGCTACCGGACGGATTCTCAACCGTGAGAACATGTGACCATCTCGCCGCTTCTTTCTTAAGGCAAAAAGTCACAAGGCGAGTGTTTGTATGCCGAGGTACCGCAGTATGTACAGAGTCAGCCAATAAGAATGGAGACACATTTCAGGAACAAAACGTAGTATGAAGCATATTATATAAATTAAAATTGATATAATATCATTAATAACATATTTTCACAATATTATCATACATATATAAATATATAATGTAAATCAATACACACGGTGGGCCATTTATATGGATACACCTTAATAAAATGGGAATGGTTGGTGATATTAACGTCCTGTTTGTGGCACATTAGTATATGTGAGGGGACAAACTTTTCAAGATGGGTGGCGACCATGGTGGCCATTTTGAAGTCGACCATCTTGGATCCAACTTTTGTTTTGTTTTTTGTTTTTCAATAGGAAGAGGGTCATGTGACACATCAAACTTATTGGGAATTTCACAAGAAAACCAATGGTGTGCTTGGTTTTAACGTAACTTTATTCTTTCATGAGTTATTTACAAGTTTCTGACCACTTATAAAATGTGTTCAATGTGCTGCCCATTGTGATGGATTGTCAATGCAACCCTCTTCTCCCACTCTTCACACACTGATAGCAACACCGCAGGAGAAATGCCAGCACAGGCTTCCAGTATCCGTAGTTTCAGGTGCCGCACATCTCGTATCTTCACACCATAGACGATTGCCTTCAGATGACCCCAAAGATAAAAGTCGGGAGACCTTGGGGGCCATTAAATACCCTGTATTTTGTATTTAAACATTTATATACAATATAAATTAAGTTGATCTTTTTCTGAAGTGTGTATAAATTTTTTTGGCTGTATCTGACAGTATCTGAGTGAACTGTTAGTGTCTTACGATCCGTCCATCAAAGAATGCAGGCTGCCTGTCAGTACCACGTATTATTAAAACTACAGCAGGGGGCGGAGCTTTTTCTTACAAAGCCCCAAAGTTATGGAATAGTCTTCCTATTAATGTTCGGGACTCAGACACAGTCTCAGTGTTTAAGTCTAGGCTAAAAACCTATTTATTTAGCGCAGCATGTTTGTAAATAGATGAACCTTAGGTAAAGGAGCAGATCTGGGGGACTCATGGACGTAGAGTATTCTGGTGAACTGGTATGTTTAGATGCTGTCCTCCCCACTCTCATTGATCACTCAGGTTTGTTGACGGTGAGGTGATTGGTTGCTCTACATCTCAGTTCCCCCTCATGTCTGTGTTTCCTTCTGGCTCCTCCCTTTTAGTAATGATGTTATAGTTAGTCCTGCCGGAGTCCCTGCTTGCACTTTGCACTAAATATACATTCACCTTTTCTGTTACATGACAGTGAGTATCCCTAAATGTCTCTCTCTTTCAGTCAAGCTACACATATCCCTCCGGTATTACATGTGGTCGTGACCCCTTTTACCCTCCTGATCCATTCTGGTGAAAATGGCTTTGGACTGCATTTGGAGTCGCTCTGATAGTTTAGGACTGAGATCTCTGTTTGTACCCGACATTTTGTCCATCAGTGAACAGTGTGTGACCTCAATGCAGTGCACTTCCTGTTAACCTAAACTCATTTCCTCTTAAACAGCAGCACTTTTGACCTCAGAGCTCACAGTTACAGCAGGGATTTATTTATGGTCTCACTCTGGTTTCTCTCGAGGTTTCTTCACCTCCGGCTGCTCATCAGGGACAATCTGATAAACCTAAATGTGTTCATTATTGAAATGTTTACATTCAAAACTAGAATTTTTATTTCTGTAAAGCTGCTTTGTGACCACTTTATGTCCACTGTTAAAAGCACTTTGTATAGAAATAAAACTGAGCTGGAGTTACAGTAGATGTGCCACCTATTTATTTATTTTAAACATGTGGTGAGGATGTGAAGCCTAAAGCAACAAATTAACTGTCATGTTCTATACAAACTTCTGCATTAAATTAGAAAATTAATAACAAGCAGCTGATTAATACACACACACACACACACACACACACACACACACACACACACACACACACACACACACAAACTTATCGTCCCAATCTTAAACATCTTTATTGTAAAAATTCATACAAAAACCATTTTCTTTACAGACGTACGAAAGGAAACTTGTGTACAGATTTACACTGCAATAAATAATCAGTGTGTGTGTGTGAGTCTGCACGCACTCGCAGTTCTTATTCAAACTCACACCAACATGTAACATCACACAGTGTAGATAAAAAACAGATCTAATCATGAGGTGTTGAGATGTAACAGCATTGTAAACTACATCATCATCATCACCAACGTAAGTGTGTATCAGGACTGAATGTAAAATATCACTCACACACACACACACACACACACACACACACACACACACACACACATATATTCTCATATCACTTATTAATAATAGTTATGATGATGATGGTTGTACTGATGACATCACACCCGACAAGCGATAACACACACTAACATGATGGCAATAAAAATGCTACAGAAGTAAAGTTTATAATAATTATGATTACAACACATTTGGCAAAACTCCAGAGCAAGGCTGATAATAATAATAATAATAATAATAATAATAATAATAATAATCAGAATATTTCTGTTTGATAAACGTTTGTTTTCAACGGTCATGTTGGAAAAAGCAAGATCCGGGAAACCCTGTGTGTGTGTGTGTGTGTGTGTGTGTGTGTGTGTGTGTGTGTGTGTGTGTGTAACAGATGCCTGGCTTTGAGGGTGAAGGTCAAAAAGAAATAAAACATTTTCTCTTCCTTAGAGTGTGTGTTTGTGTGTAAAAGTCCACTTCCTGTGTCCAGGCGAAGTAATAAGGACGTCAGTGTCCCGTTCATCCGCACGTCTCCGTCCCCTGTCCCTGACCCAAACATCAAACCAGACCCACACCCCACCCCACCACCCCCACTGACGATGGCACAGCTAATCAAAGTCCAACAAAAATGTCACTGAAACCTGAAGCCTCCCACGTGTGTAATGAGACGCGGCCGCAGGGCTGAACTGCACTAATAAAACACAAGAAGCCGTTTTCATCTCGAGCGCAGCCGCGTTTACACACAATAAAATTAAATTCCTCCTCTTCATAAAATAAATCTTCAAACAAGACACACACATTCCCACACACACCTTGAGGCTTTTTCCTTTGCGAGTGTGTATCAGTTCTGCTCGTCTTCAGGGTGTGTTTAATCGTTTTAGGGTCTCGTTGCAAGACTGCGGCGTCCTGCAGGAACCTAAAGTCAGACAGCAACTCGTTTCAGATTCAGCTCGCCTCCACCTGCACTGTAGCACACTGACGGCACGAGCAGAGTCCTGAAACACACACACACACACACAATTGCATGTGCTCCTACATATCCCCGTCCCCTCGTCCACAATTCTGGACCTCAAAATAGCAGCTTTGTTTATGCGTTATATAATTAGCCATATTCAACTAGCTAAAGGGGGCGGGGCTACAATGGGGGAGTGCAGACGCGGGAGTGAGGACGCGGGAGTGAGGAGGTTTTCCCCAGTTTTCTTTTCTTAAAACTCATCAACTCTCTGAAGGAATCTGTGCATTGTTGTGTTTCCAGCAGTAACTCGAGTCAGTGCTTACCTCGAACCCTCGCCTCACTCTCTCAGCATAAAGTCTTAAACTACATGGTTCTGCTGAGGTGTGCGTTTAAGAGCGTGTTTAAGAGCGTGTTTAAGGTGTTTGCACCTGAACCGACCTGAACCGAGCGATCAGAAAGGAAACCGCGGTCAGTTAAAAGGATGTTCGGGGCAGCAGGGCTTCACTGAGCTCCACATGTCAATACACCTACAGACAGGAGGGAGAGGACAATCAGGACACACTTTGGACACAAGATCATCTACTCTTTACAGAGAGAGACAGAGATGAAGTGGGTGTGGTTACTTTTTGTGGTAGACACAGAGACAGGCAAGGCGAGCGATGGTGTCACCCTGCAGCAGCTCCTCCAGGCAGATTGAACACTCACCACTGTCTTTACTCAGAACATCAGCTGCAGGACACACACACACACACACACACACACACACACACACACACACACACACACACACACACACTGATTTATACACATTTTCTCATTTCAAATTCAGCTCCGTAATTTTATTTTGGACTTATAGAAATAAAACTGAATTAAACTCGGAAGGACACACACACACAGGGAGGGACACACACACACACACACACACACGCAGGGAGGAACACACACACACACACACACACACAGGGAGGGACACACACACACACACGCAGGGAGGAACACACACACACACACACACACACACACGCAGGGAGGAACACACACACACACACACACACACACACACACACACGCAGGGAGGGACACACACACACACACACACACACACACACACACACACGCAGGGAGGGACACACACACACACACACAGGGAGGGACACACACACACACATACAGGGAGGGACACACACACACACATACAGGGAGGGACACACACACACACATACAGGGAGGGACACACACACACACATACAGGGAGGGACACACACACACACATACAGGGAGGGACACACACACACACACACATACAGGGAGGGACACACACACATACAGGGAGGGACACACACATACAGGGAGGGACACACACATACAGGGAGGGACACACAGGTGTGTGTGTGTGTGTGTGTGTGTGTGTGTGTGTGTGTGTGTGTGTGATATTGGGTGAGATGATGTAATGCCAGGGGGTTTTCTAGGTTGTTTTCTTCTCCTGGGGGTTTAATATATATATATATAATAAGAGCAGGAGCTGACATCAGGAAAATATAAATTATTTACTTTACAAATTGCATAATAATATATAATATAATAATATCATAAATCACATTAATCTAATCATAATTAATAATACAGAACAGAATAAATTAAATATACAATATCTTATTACATTAGAGACCTTTTTAATCATCAGCTTAAAAATAATTTCATGGCGATACAGTTCCTGCTATTACACCTCCGTGGTTTTCTGTGTTGTTGCGCCCCCTAGTGTCTGACAGCGGGAAAGCCGCGAGTTTGAGACGAACCTGTTTCCCGTCTTTGTGATGTTTTCGAGATTTTTTTTTTTTAACTGAATAAACATGAGCCTGGAGCTCAGATAAAATCCCACCAGCGCCCAATTTCTCCTGAAAACTCTCACAGACCAGGACGTTACACACCAAACAAACCTGTTGTTGTTTTGCTTTTTACTCTCATTATAAACACACCTGGATTGGGAATTCCACACTGTAACTTTATTCTGATCGTATTAAAGAGCACCTGTAAGAGCCAGATCTCACGAGAACCGTTTTACATGAGCTGTAGACTACAGACACGCCGGCACCACTCGCTCCTGAGGAGAACAGCTCAGCCTCTGCTTCTACACACACACACACACACACACACACACACACACACACACACACACACACACACACACACACACACACGTCTAATCTACTGCAACAAAGACACTCTCATGGGGTTATTCTGTATTACTGTGTTCATGTGGACATGGCAGGGGTTGGTGTTGGTGACCCACGGTGTCTGTACTGTTAGAGAGGACACACTGTCTCACACATGTAGCTGAATAAACCAACAGAAGACACACACTTACTGTTATAAGGCAGAGGGGGAGACGTGAGACACGTGAGCAGGTGCTCCTCAATACGACCTCCAGGGAACGTCCTGGTGCAGAACGGACAGCGTACTGCTAGGAGAGACAGACAGACAGAGAGGGACAGACATAGAGAGAGAGAGAGAGAGACAGAAGACAGAGAGGGATAGAACATGTATACAGTAAGATTGTTACTCTGCATGGACTTTTAGGTTTATTGTACTACAGGGTTATAAAACCTGAATTTAAATCTCACTCCTGAGCTCCAGCATGTTCCACATATGTGAAGATGTACGTGACACTAGGTGCGCTCCGATCGGCCTGAAGTGCACTACACAGGGCGTTCAGTCATGTTGATTGTGATTCCAAACTGCAGGGAGCGAAAATGTTCAGTTCAAAAGGAACTGCGAATGGTGCGGGGTATCTAAACCCAGTGTGAGTGTCTGTCCAGGGACGGAAAGTTCAAAGCACTTTTTGTAAGTCTGCCAAATGTTTAAATGTCGTAGAGAAAGAGTGAACAACAGGTCTTCACTTCACAGAAAAAAGGAATGAAAAGTTTCCCATCAGTCATTGCGTCTCATTGGAACGTGAGGAAAATGGAGCTCGGCAAAGGATTTATAGATTATTATTTTATTATACTATCATTATTATTGAGGATATTAAATAATTTTAAAGGGTCATATTAAAAGGACACCATATTTTACATTTGATCAATAAATCGTCCAGCGGTATTATATAGGGTTAGTAAAGATCTTTGTACGTCTTTGAACAATTATTATTATTAATTGATATTTTTTCTACTCTACTTTTTTTTTTTTTTTTTTTTTACAAGTTCTACTCGTTTCAATAGTACATTATAAAATGTTTTATAAATGGAATCAGTTTTTGTTTCAGTAAATATTCTATATTTAATATCCGTAGTGTGAAATTTCCACAGCAGCAGAGACAGGTATCCACGGTGTTCATGTTACCATGGTAACGCACAGAGGAAGTGACGTCTGTGCTGGTGACTTCGCAGGGTGTTCCGAATGGTGGAGTTTTGTTGAGGGAAGTTCCCTTTACGACATTCCCTGAAAACGGAGCAGGAAGTAGGGAGTAGGGAGCACCCTGTGAAGTGCACTTCAGCATCTCCAGATCAGCCAGGTCATGTCCCCCTTAATGCTGAGTGGATCCCCTTTGTCACTAAAACAGTGATGCACTTTAGATTCTGACCGCTTTTACAACCAGCATCGACATTGTTTATCAATCTGATCTACATCAGATCTTCTAATGGACAGGCTGACGCAGGCCAGCTCTCACTCCATGTGCGTCTGGAAGTGATGTATTAGGGAAAAAAAAAAACTACGTGTTGGCAGCAGAAAACAATGGGCAAGCGTAAGCATCATCTGACAACAGACAGACTGTCCATCGGGTCAGTCCCGTCGGGAGCTGTGGGGTCTGAAGCTCCTGTGGGATGCTCCATAAGGTCAAAGGTCAAGGCTGGATGTGACAGAAACGAGCTGAACACACAAGTGTGTCAGTGTTACAGCCGCAACAAGAGCCCTACTGAGTATTAATCAGTGTGTACACACACACACACAGCTCATCTTTACTTCTATAATGTACATTTTATATCTGCTGCAGGGGATTATGGGTAATCGGAGTGCTTTAACAGATTTAGACTAACTTCCTGTTTTCATCCTGACTCACTTCCTGTTCTAAAGACAGTTTAGTCTCATCCTGACCCTGAACCCCACTGTCTGTAACACACACACACACACACACACACAGCTGAGATCACTCCGCAGTGTGTTTAAAGCACTTTATAACTTCTTTATAACTTTATTCCCTCAGTCTGGGAGGATTTATTCGGGGTTGCCAGATTCAATTCTCTGATTTAACTCAACATATATATACATATATCTATACTGCGTTGCTGAAACAAGTTTTACATATTAAATATGAGACAATTTGATTAGGTTTTCAATATTACATCCCTTTATAGACGGTCACACATAATTAATTTAGTTATAATTCGTTACAATCTTTAATCAGAAAAGTATACCATCTGGCAACCCTGGTGTTGTGCTAACAGCGGCTAAGCTACATTAATAATAATAATACTAATAATACTAATGATGATGATGATGATAAAGTGTGTATGTGCGAGTGAGTGTGAGTGAGAGGAACACACCGCTATGCCTGACCCGGTACAGCCCGACCCACGCCTCAGACACCGGCCTGGCCGAGCGGACCCTCGCCGCCCTGCCGCTGCTGTTCCTGCCGGAGGAGTGTCTCCGCTGGGCGGCCATTCTCTCTGCGGAGGCCCGGAGCGCCGCAATGGGCGCGGGTTCCTCCTCTGAGGAGAAGCGCTCGGGGCTGCCGGGGCTGCCGTCATCGTTACCGCTCTCCGGCTCGACACTGCGGCCGCTCCCGCTCTCTCCGTCCGTTGGGGAAACGCGGCGCCCGGTGTCCGAGTCACTGCCCTCCTCACTGCGGCTCTGCGGCGCCTCGAAGCTGGAGCTGAAATCGAGCGCGAGGCTGCTGGGCCTGGAGCCGCGGATCCGCCGGAAGGACTCGCGCTTCACCCCGCCGTCCTTCTCCAGCGGCCCGCACACAGACTCCTCCGGTAACCGGCTCGATCTCGTCCCCATCACGCTAACACAGGGCGGTGTGTGTGTGTGTGTGTTTAATCAGACGGTGGACTTCAGGTTTCCGATCGTTTACATGGTACAATAACTCACTAAACAACTTTCTGTTTTAGCTTCGTGTTCTCGCTAGCTTAGCATTACTGCGCTGTCTTCAGCAGGCCCCGCCCACACCACGTTATGACTTTCTGATTGGCTAATGCATGCGGGTGACCGCAGGATGTCATTTTCATCTTCATCATCTTCATCCTCATCCTCGGGTTCTAATAAACGGTGTGATGTGAAAGTTCGGTACCGGACGGACTGATCACACCGTCAGGAGCCGGAGAGCTGACAGAGAATATCTCTCTAAACACACACACACACACACACACACACACACACACACACAGGTGTATCCCAATCAGTTCGAATATGATCGAAAAGTTGATTTCTTTCAGTGATTCCTTCATTACACACAGACTGATCGATTACACGGGGTTCTGTTTGGATACATCTCAGTTTCAGCACTCCCTAACCCTAAAAATGTATTTAAATGATATTTATTTTCTTGAAAACATAGCTTTTGTCTAATGAAGTGTGTTTTGTAACTGTCATATAATTCAATGCAGCACCTTTTAATATCATTTAATTGGGATAAAACAGGCATCCTGTGAGTAATTATGAGGGAACAGGATGGATTCAGTGTATAAAACAGAAGAGACTGGGGACAGTGAGACGTGAGACGGGAGACGTGAGGCATCGGCTGCTGGTCTTCTCAGGGACACTGATGCTATGATGATACGCTCTGTACTGATCACTGATTACCACTTAAATCTCAGTTATTTTATATTTCATTTAATTACTATTGTGCTTAATACAAGAGAGAAACAGTAAATTATGTTATGCTATGATTGTTGTTTAAGTGTAATTTCCATGTACAGATGGTAGACGAGCGGTATTCTAGTTTCACCGTCGCGCCTTTTACCACTGAGTGGCGCTATATAACTATAGACCGACGCGTCAGACCTTATTTCATTCTCTCAAGGATTAATGAGCCGCAGCTCCTTTAGAGCTGCACGTAGTAGCGGATAAAATCAAGTGTAACATTGTACTTAAACGAATTCATAATCACAGCACTAAAATTACAGTATAAATGTAGAATAAAATTTTATTAGTATCGAATTTAAGCAAAGTAAATGTTAACACAGGGAGCCTTTAGATTTTATCATGTGTAATTAGAAAGCCTACGCGTGTAGGGTTTTGGGTCATCTTATATTGATACGACTGATTGTGTTCTTTAAATTTGTAGGTGATAAAACTACTATAACTAGACTATAAAATGAAAACATTGTCAGGACGTGCTACTGCGTCATCAGATGTCGTTGTCATTCAGTCCCGCTTGTGTTTTTGTGTTATTATAAGAATGAAATGCAGTAGGCTGTTTTTGATCATCATAATTTTCTTTAATAAATAAGGACCCCAGTTGCGCGGTGGAGTTTACTAAGGAGAGTGGCACGCGAGCGGGGTGATGTGACGTGTCCCAGAGGTTTTAAAAAGAGGAATGCCGCCCTTTGATCTTCGCGAGAGGACAGCATGTGAACAAGCTACTCAAGCTCCCGCGTCACCTTCACTCATCACCGCTCACCAGCTTGTGCCCGCATGCCAGTGGGGCATTGCCAACCAGATCAGCACATGCACTTTCATTCCTTTCCCTTTCTTTCCATCCTCCCTCCTTTAACCCTTTCCTTCCCCATTTTTTCTAAATAAATTACCCTTTTCCCCGTAAGACCTCGCCTCATGTCCGTGTTTAATGGTGCTGCCCGTGCAACATTGGGTCGAACCCGTTACACTAGCCTTTAGATTATATCATGTGGATCACTAGCGTAGCCAGAAAACAGACTCTGGGTGTGCATCAGAAAAAGTTTGCCAGATTAATGTTAAAAAACAATATAATAAATCTATATAAGCTACATAGCCTTTATAAAGCGCTACTTTTATTTAAGTGCACTCACAATGACGAAAAAAACCTTATGATTTTTAAAATAATGAAAGTAAACAGGGTGCGCTAACTTGAGCGCGTCAGAAAATGAACTGAAACTCCGTGTATACTCGCCTTACAGACGTGAAAAATATATACTTATAGAAAGCAAAATGTCTCCTTTATATAAACTAATGGAAACCGATTTTAGACGATGTAATTCGTATAAAAAAGTGAATTATAGGTGCATCCACAGCTGCGGAGACGATGAGATGACATGATCACCTTCATCACTAAAACCGAAACAAAAGAAATCACTAATTTATTAATGAATTATTAAAATAGACAGAGTCAGTCTCCCTGCTGTTTTTTCCCCCGACGCATTCTGTAACTTTATTATCTGTAACTTATAGCGTGGGGAGAAGCCCGGGATCATTAGCGGCGATAGCTCACCAGCCCGGCTTAATTCCGTGGCCCTGCTCCTTCGCGCACCAGCAGAAGGAGAGGCTGCCTAGCTAGTGAGCGAGGAGCGATATTGATTTGGCCGGACTAGCCTGAGAGGCCGCCTAGCTAGTGAGCTTCGGAGTGAGCGAGAAGCGATATTGATTTGGACGCACGTCCATCCCATGCACGCGCCATGTGTCATGGGTCTAGGGTTGGTGGTGCTGGCTAGACCGGCTGATGGTGTGGTTGCCGTGGGCATGAAGGTAGGCATGAAGGCAGAGGGGTTGTTAAACAGAAAGAGTCCTTTTATTAACAAACTCAAAACAGACATAAACAAACAAAGGAACCAAAACAACAAACTCAAACTAGGGCTCAGGAAAAACACAGGGAACGGTGCGCTAACACAGAGAACGGCACGCTAACATAGGGACAAGAATTGGACACAGGGAACCAGGAGCTGACACAGGGAACCAGGAGCTGACACAGGGAACCGACAGAGAGAACTGGGGACGAGGAAACATGGAGCTGAAGCTAACTAAGACACATAGGGGAACTAGAGATGAGACAGGGCTAGACAGGAGAGACAGGGCTAGACAGGAGAGACAGGGCTAGACAGGAGAGACAGGGCTAGAGACGGGACCAGGGACACAGAGACTAGAGACGGGACTAGACTGGCTGGGTTAGTGGTTAGTGAGGTTAATAGCTACATGGAATGCTGGGGGCACTGGATGCTGACCTAACCAGGTTAGTATCTAAAGGAGTTAGTGGCTAACCGGGTTAGTACTGACCTAATAGTGGGGAACTGAACACAAAAGGAAAGGCACACATGAGGCTATTCCAAACTAGCGGCTAATCTACTAGCGACCAGAACCACTAGCAGTCAATCCCACTAGAGGTTAGCCTACTGGAGGCTAACCCTACTAGAGGCTAACCCTACTAGCAATCAAGGCCTACTAGCGGCCAACCCTGCTAGGAGCTAGGCCCTCATGTGGCTACACATACAAGGGAATAAACCAGAAGACAGAACAGTACTTACACAGTACACAGGAGGAGACACAGCCTAGCTAAACATAAAACAGGACAGCTCCATGAATCCATCAGAACAAGGAACATACAGAAAACAAAACTAGAGCCCTCTTTAAACAAAGGTTACAATACATAAACCCAATATAAACTTAAAGAAACAAAAAGGAATGCCCACATGACGGTATTATGAAAAATACAAAATACCAAACAGACAAACAATGCTCGACCCAGTTTCCCAGAACAAACTGCTATTTATAGAAACTTTAATGAGGCACCTCAGTTCAGGTGAGCACTCATCACCTGACTGAGGTGCCTTCTGGGAAACTGAGTCAACCAACAAGAACTACACACAGACAGACAGACATGAACAGTGACCTCAAGTGCAGGTTCCTAACACCATGACAACTTGTAACACAATAACAATAATATTTCGAACAGTTTGCAGGCTGCCGTTTGGAGAAACCAGATAATAAAGAATAAACCAGTTGTTGGGTCAAAATAACCCAACCAGGTGTTCATTTGTAAATGACTCACTACAAATGCAAATATCAATAGCTCTGGTTCGGATTTTTCATGCTTGTTGTATAAAATACACAGATGTGGAAATTACCATCACTGTAGTATTTCTTCGATACATCATATTGTTTTGACTTTTTTATGACTTAATTATATTTTAAAAATGTCACTTTGCGCCACCTGGCGGTCATTTCATGAATTACTTTGAAATGCGACTGATTTATTTTGGCTGCTGTCTTTTGTCGCGGCGATGAGCGCGGCGGTAATAGACATTCCCCTCGTCTACCTACTGTATTCACAAAAAATTTTATATGATGTGTATTACACATTTGCGAAACAGTTCATGAAATAGTATGTGTTAAGCTTACTTAAATAATTTTGCTGTTGTATTTGTTTACCTTTTATTTAAATATTATTTATCAGAAATAGTGATTTACCTTTATTTGTGGTTTTTCATTTATTGTTATCGACCACTTAGGTGAATCCACTTTGTTGTGTAACATGCAAAGCTGCCAGACACAGGAATTAAAAAGTGATTCAAGAGTTGATCCTCCTGTCCTCTGTAGTTGGCTAATGGCTTTTTACAAGTTTAAAGCAGAAGTTGATGTGCAAATTCCCAGATAACCTGACACACACACACACACACACGTGCACACACACACACACACACACACACACACACACACACACACACATACACACAGGTGGATCTCAATGAATTAGAATATCACTAAAAAGTTGATTTATTTCAGTAATTGAATTCAAAAAGTGAAACTCATTATATAGATTCATTATACACAGACTGATCTATTTTATGTTTATTTAAAAAAATTTAAATATTACAATATTACTTAAGACCAATAAAGATTTTTAACACAGAAATGAAGGACTACAGCACTCAGGACTTGGGCCAGGCTCCCTTTGCATGAATTACTGCAGCAATGCGCGGTGGCCTGCTGAGGTGTTAATGTATGGAAACCCAGGTTGCTTTGATAGCGTCCTTCAGCTCTTCTGCTTTGTCAGGTCTGGTGTCTCGCATCTTCTTTATCATGGTACCCCATAGACTCTCTCTGGGGTTTAGATCTGGCGTGTTTGCTGGCCAGTCAAGCACATTGATACCACGGTCCTGGCACACTGAATGCGCAGCCGGCACCTCTGATCTGAAGCTAGGATTGTTACATTTTAGATCTCTCGCATCTAAAGCAGTTATTGTTAATGAAATTATTACAGATCAGGAATTTGATGTAACAGAAACCTGGATTAAACAGGACGAGTATGTAGCTTTAAATGAAGCTAGTTCAATTCAATTTTATTTGTGTAGTGCTTTTAACAATTTTCATCGTCGCAAAGCATCTTTACACAATCAAAAGAATGATTTACGTTTGTTATTATTGTGAATGTGTATGAATCAAAAAATAGTCAGATCGTCCCTGATGAACGAGCCGAGGGCGACAGTATCAAGGAAAAACTCCCTGAGATGGAAACAGGAAGAAACCTTGAGAGGAACCAGACTCAACATGGAACCCATCCTCATCTGGGTGATAACGGAGAGCAGGGATTGATCAGCACTCATACTGTGTGTTAGGAGGCTGGAAGTTCAGTATAATAGGAGATGTGTTTAAGTTCATATGGAGTCCAGTTGGTTATTGGAGACTCGGGTAGACTGTAGGAAACTCCAGTCCAGAACTGTCTTCGTAGTAGAGTGAAACCGTCCCCAGACACTGGACGCATCACAAAGAGACACACGGGGAATCCATGTGACGGGATCTCCAACCAGAAGCGGGGCAGCAGGATGAGTCAGGCAGGTCCAGAGGGCAGAGAGAGTCTGGATCAATGGCAGCTCAGGAACGACATGTATAGCTCAACAGAGAGAGAGAGAGAGAGAGAGAGAGAGAACAGGAGAGGTGAGAGCAAAAGAGGAGAGATAACAGTTAGGTCTGGTCTCAGTCACATAATGTATAAGGTGAATGTATATTTAGTGTAGAGTGCAATCAGGGACTCCGGCAGGACTAACTATGACATCACTAAAAGGGAGGAGCCAGAAGGAAACACAGACATGAGGGGGAACTGAGATGTAAAGCAACCAATCACCTCACCATCAACAAACCTGAGTGATCAATGAGAGTGGGGAGGACAGCATCTAAACATACCAGTTCACCAGAATACTCTACGTCCATGAGTCCCCCAGATCTGCTCCTTTACCTAAGGTTAATCTATTTACAAACATGCTTGGCTAAATAAATAGGTTTTTAGCCTAGACTTAAACACTGAGACTGTGTCTGAGTCCCGAACATTAATAGGAAGACTATTCCATAACTTTGGGGCTTTGTAAGAAAAAGCTCCGCCCCCTGCTGTAGTTTTAATAATACGTGGTACTGACAGGCAGCCTGCATCCTTTGATGGAAGTAGGCGTGGCGGATCGTAAGACACTAACAGTTCACTCAAATACTGCGGCGCGAGACCATTTAGTGCTTTAAATGTCAAAAGTAGTATCTTAAAATCGATGCGAAATTTCACAGGGAGCCAATGCAGTGTAGATAAGATAGGGGTGATGTGCTCGTATCTTCTGGTTTTAGTGAGGACTCTCGCTGCTGCATTCTGTACTAACTGAAGCTTGTTTATACACCTAATTGAACAACCAGACAGTAAGGCGTTACAATAGTCCAACCTAGACGTGATAAAAGCATGAACTAGGTTTTCTGCATCATTTAGTGACAATATGTTTCTAATCTTGGCAATATTTCTAAGGTGAAAGAAAGCTATCCTGGTGATATTATCTACATGAGCTTCAAACGAAAGGCTGGAATCTATAATCACACCGAGGTCTTTTACTGTTGCACTTGATGGAACAGAAAGGCCATCTAAAGTTACAGTGTGATCAGAAAGCTTACTTCTAGCTACTTGTGGTCCTATGACCAGAACTTCTGTCTTATCAGGATTAAGCAGAAGAAAATTAATTAACATCCAATCTCTTATGTCCTGCACACATTGTAACATTGTAACACACTCAACTTAACAACTAACTAAGGGTCAACTAACCCTAACCCTAACCCAGCATTGAATAATTATTTCATCCATTATTTGACCACGGCTGGAAATAATAGCTGGAATGTGACTGAAATGAATTTATGACTGAAATAAAGCTGTTCATCGGCGTGAGTGAACCCCGATTTGTCCGTAAACTTTCACTTTACAAAAAGGCAGAGTTTTGATCAAAAGGCTGATAAACCCGTGCGATTTATCGATAAAAAAAGTATCTATGGGACCTGTTGTTCAGTTGTTCCCTGCATTGAGAGTTTGTGTGCGTTTGTGCGCGCGTCTCATATGTGACATTCATATGAAATGCAATTCTTGATAATTGCTAATAAATTGATGGTGTCAAACGATTTGTGGACATATAATTAGGAGAAAAATGTAAATTAACGATGTCTTGAAACATGCAGTAACTCTTTATTTATTTGAACACGGCAAAGGTGTTAATGTTTTGTACATTCTTTTATTTGTTCTTTCTGTTTGTGTTTAGGTTTCACTGTTTTTCATATACATAAAACATATAGACAACAATGTTCCAGAAGCGTTAGTAAATATTAAATAAGGAAAATACACAAATTTGTTTCAATACAGTTTTATTAAATATAGAATATATCAGACAGGTATATGGCAAATGGTCACTCTTTGCAAAAGTGAGAGTAGTATGATTTTTTTTTTAAAAAGAGGAAAACTCAGTCTTTTCTTTCTAAGAAGTTTGTTGATTCTTTCTCTTATTTGCTTTTTGTTGCGGGCTGTGGGGTGGAAATATTTTGTCATATTGTAACAGTGATTCATTTTATTTATTTAAAATAATTAACATTGATTGAATAAAACGTGTAAAATTTACGTAAAATAGAAAATAGTTTTACTTAATTATATCAATTAACCCTAACCCTAACCCAGTAAGTAAATACTACTTAACATGATTTAAAGAGGCCATCTCATATGTAATTATTTACTTTCTTAGTTTTACTCACCTTCCTTAAGTAAATTTTACTCATTTTCACAAGTATAAAAACCTGAGTGCAAAAACTTGCAAAATAAAAATTGAGTAAATTTTACTTCTTATTTTTTCAGTGTAGTGAAAGTACCATATCAAGAGTTTATATAAGTTTATATATATATATATATATATATCAACTGTTGCTATGGTACTTTCACTACGCTGAAGTACCATTTAACTAGAATTACTGACTTTTTTTATTTTCAAGTCCCGAGGTGTTATTCACCCCTGATTTTCACAGTTCTTCAGCTTGATTCTCCTCCTGCTTTTGTTGTGAATGAAAGGTGAGAAGAGGGATTACAGTAACTGGGAGTTCTGTGGGTGTTCACCTCGGAGCACGCTGTCACGTTCTATTCAGTGAATAGACTAAAACAAAAACAAAATCATGTTTGCTTCAGCATTGGAAACAAAATTGTTTTAGGCTAACTTTATTAAACATTATACACTTTCATATTCTTTGTTGTACTTCGTCTTTTTGCACCCATGCACCGATCACAAACCATTAAAATGTTGGATTTGAATTAAAATGCCACACACATATTCGTGTTTAATTAAATTCTTAAATCCTCGTGTTCCAGTGTTTATGCAGTAATTTGGTCATGTTCACCCATGGGCTGACACTATGATGATTCATTATTTATTATTATTGTGGGCACAGGATGTTCTGTTAGACAGGAAACATCACAGACAGACAAGAGATCATAATATCATATCAGCAAAATCTATATAGTTCGAACTACATTCTACCTTTTACTTATCTCTAAATGCATTTATCTCCAACATTCCCCTCTTTTATTATTAAATCATTTACTAATAAACTTAGACAAAAGAACTAGACTTTAGAGATAAAACGAGTAGGCTGTACGGGAGGAGGAACAGCAGGAACAGGAATATAACTCTGCATAAAGCGATACATGAATAACCGGCAACATTTCAAAATACACGGGCCACAGAAAAGAACCAACAAAAAGACACCAATTACTGGAACTACTAAAGAAACATATGGGGCCCATTGTCCAAAAAGAGTATACCACAATCCCCAACCCACTTGGCCCTTTTCGTCGTCTTTTAACTGGTCTGACACTTCTCGCATTTTCTCCAGGGCCGTGGAAATTTCTCCATGCTCATTATCGTTCGCCGGAACATATGTACAACAACTCTCCCCCACTATAGCGCAGACTCCCCCTTCCTTAGCGAGGAGGATGTCTAAAGCCATACGGTTCTGCACAGACACGGTTCAACAAACAAACACGCCACTTGTTTACAATCCAACATACCATCTCCTTCCAACGTCCTAATACGTTTCTCCAAATCACCAATAGCCATGGTAGATCTGTCAGTGAGCTGAAACTTCAGAGCCTTGATAATAGGTCTACAATTATTGACAAAAGTGTTAACAAAAAGCAAATTAGACTCCTTCAGGTTCAATTCCAAATTACCCAAGAGAGTCCATGTTTCTTTAAAACGTGCCAAGAATTTAGATGTACTCTCATTCTTATCTTGTTTACAATTAGTAACCTGTGACAAGTCCCGTCTCGCCTGCTGCTTGGACAACAAATATTTTGTCAATAGTCTTTAACACGTCTAGTGCCTTCTGGTCGTCTCGCCACCAAAGATAATGTTTGGTGCGCCACACGGTTGCTGTTGAGGGTTCTTTAGATTCTTTTTGGGGTGACCCTTCTGGTGACCCTTCAGTTTTCGCACTGGCTCCCGAGGTTGAGGGACTCGCATCACCCTCCTCTATCACTCGGCGAGACCGAGTCCTCATTGGGACGGGTTGTTTAACCTCAACTAATTCTGCAATCTCCTTCTTGGTAACATGATCACTATCGGAATGCAAACAAGGGACGTTCTGAATAAGCTCTTCCTCATCATACGTTTCACCCAGAACATGTTGTAACATGAATTTATAATCTGCTCCAACTAACTGACAATGACGAGAGGACTTTATCAACATGTCCACAAAATGCAAAACATTGGTGACCGGTGGCAACATTTTAATAATATCCTTTTACGTACTTATGGACGGGGGATCAATTCTTGGACCACCTCTACCACTCAAAGACCAAACAAAAGCACTGTTCGTACCTGACATTTGTACATTGTCGGGGTCTTCAGGATATTCTGGACCCATCGGATCATATGGGGAATCTGGATCGAAGGGACCATTTTCACCTCTATATCTCCAATTTCCACGGCCCCGTGTTCCTCCAGACTCACCATAAAGGGTCTTGTCTTGTGTTGGAGGATTTGAGGTGCCCTTCTTAGGCCCTGCAGTCACGGCGGGAAAACTGGGATTATACGGCGGAGGAAAAAACCCTGCCACGCACGCTTTCATTTTAGTTTCCTGAGTTACCTTGGGGACCTTTGGGTCTCCCTTTTCTGCTTTTATTCTTTTATATTTGTCCCAGAAATTTTTCATTTCGACCCATTTCTGATAACCAGTCCCCATATACGGATAGTCCCAATTCGGATCTCCAAGTCCATCATAAATCTGTGAGTGTGCCGAAACCAAATATTCGGGCATAAATGTTCCTACACGAGGAAAAGTCAAGAATTGAGGCTGAAATTCAGTCCAACCTGCCAAATTATCCAACCATGGAGTGGTAAAATATGTCAAACCACATCTATTCATCCAATCTCGAGGTGTTTCCTCGGGACCAGGTTCCGGAAATGAATTGGTATTACCCATACTACTTTGGACACTTCTTAATCAAAACTTAATCTTCTAAACACAACACAACTAACAATAAACATACAATAACAAACATATAAACAGTGATACAGGTGGATGCAGAGAGTCCAGACACTACAGTTTCTAAAGTCACACTCTCTGACTTATAGGGCGCCTTTTTTTCAGAGTCCCGGACTCCGTAACCCTATTTCTTATTCGATCCCTATAATCAGGCAAATATCTCTAAACAAAAGAAAGAGAACACTTACCTAATTAGAGGGATCCCACTTCTGACACCAAACTGTTAGGGTTGTATTTTCTGAACTAGTACGCTCTCTACTAGTTTCTCTCTGCAAGCCGGTCCGTCTGCACTGCACCTCTGAGCTCAGGAGAACAGGTCAAAGAACAGCCACACATAGATGATTGATCTTTCACCAGTCTGATTTTTATTATAGAAGCATACATATATATAGTGGTTTGACACCCTCCTTTGCGAGCAGAATACAGAAAGGAGGGGGCTTGAACTTTAATGTCTACGACTGATATAAAACAAACATAAAGGTCATACATGTAAGGTGTAATATCAAATTATGCGGTTGGGTAAATAAAACAGGAATAGAACAGAAAGTGCATGCTCTTGACTTCTTGAACTTGTTGATTTCACACCTCTGCATACACGGTGCACCAGGGCACAGGATGTTCTGTTTGACAGGAAACATCACAGACAGACAAGAGATCATAATATCATATCAGCAAAATCTATATAGTTCGAACTACATTCTACCTTTTACTTATCTCTAAATGCATTTATCTCCAACAATTATGCTTACTTATTCGGAGAGATTCTATTTGATGCAGATTGACCTGTATATCAACTTGATAACTAGCGAATGCTATTAAATGCCGCATATGTTTAACCCATGGGTGAACATGACCAAATTACAGCATACAGTATATATCCCCCCCCCCCCCCTTGCTACTGTATGGTACCTTTACTAACATTTAAAACTATTTCTTATAATAAGTGGTGCAGAGGTGTATAATAAACAGAAAAGATAAACACAAAAATGATGGACAGCTATTTATTTAATTATCATTTTAAATATTTATCAACAACATCCATCCATCAATGCAGTATTGTTATCGATAAATCGCATGCGTTTATCACCTTTTGATCAAAACGCTGCCTTTTGTAAAGTGAAAGTGCGAGCCGCGGGTTTGAAATGAATTGTAGCTTAATTTTAAAGCACGATCTCATTTCATTATTATAAACATAATTTATGAATTACACTCGAACGGGCGATAGAGCTCTGATTAGACTACGTATACTGGTAAATAGGCTCAACATCCCGGAGCCCAAGCCTCATTTAAAGAAAAAAAAAATTAACAAATATTGTAAGTAAACAACAGTAGCACAAGTTTAAAAAAATATTTAGACTCTAAATAGATGCCGAATTATTTTCTATTTTCTTATATTGCTCTTTGTCAGGGTACTGTAAATCGGTCAGTGACAACCCTGTAAAATTCCATGTACTGTAAATAGGTACAGTACTGTCCATCTGTATGAATTAACCGCGATGCCCACCCCCGTGAAAATGGCGAATTCAGGTTAAGGCTCCTCCGCGAGAGGTTTTGTCCGGACCACTGAGCTTCTACAGATTCTAAAATTGACATTGTTACTGTTTTTTAATACCTGCAGTGGAAGAGTCTGAGAACTTATTTACCATAAGCTTTGTTGTATTGTTTTTAATCACTCTATACACGACCTATGATTTCACCTATGCTATTTTACAAATGGAATATTTTTTATGTTACACTCTAAAACTGCTGGGTTAAATGTTAAAGTGCTGGGTAATTTTTATCTATTTATTATTATTTAGTAGATTGCCTGTTATTAATCCGCTGTTTTAACTACTGCAGAGATAGTTAATTAGCTGTAGTTTTCACTACTACTACTAATGATAATAATACTGAATGGAGAAAGCGCAGTCAAAGAAGTATCATCATTGCAGGAGAGAAGAAAATGAAGAATAAATACATATCAGTATTTACAGTTTGAGCTTGACACGTTTATGAGCTCTGTCGCTTGCTGTCAATGGGCGCCTAAGAGAGAGAACACATTTTTGGCTTCAGTAGACACACAATACTTCAGATTGAAACACGACTGCCCCCTACAGGGAATGAACAGCATTTTCACAGCTTCCCGCGAGCTGCCGCGGAAGCGCACGAGATCCCTTTTCAAGAAACGTGCGTTCTTAATGGCGGGATATGTAGGAGACGCAGACTCTGCAGCTAATAAGAGCAAACCTGTTGTTGAAACCTGTTGTAGGACACGTCCTTGTGTTGTGTTTCTCCACGTTTCTGCACATGGACAGACTCAGCCAATCGGAACCGACTTGTAAATCTTGTTGCACACACTTCTTAATGTTTTGGAATATGTATTGAAACCCAATGTCTTTAATGCCTTAACAATCTCCATGATTAATCCAATTTTGGATTGAAAGATTCTAGAATGTAATGCTCAAAGTAATTAAACACATTGAGTACTGTTAACGTAAATAATTGCAATCACTGCCCCTGGGAACCTCCTGGTTAAATTTGAAGTCTCGACTCCGTTTTTTGGGGAATATAGTTCTGTTTACTTGAAATTGGAAACATGATTACTTAAAAAATTTGATGTAAAATAAAATAATTTATTTTTATATTGATAGTTCTGTTTACTTGAAATTGGAAACATCATTACTTAAAACATTTTATGTAACTGATTACCTCAAATATGTTTTGCACATAAGCGTCCCAATCAAATTGATTGGGACATTGATAGGTTTACCGCGGTCCGTGTCAGATGCCGAATCGACCTCGTTAGGTTTCGAGCCCCTACGAGACCCCGGAAGACAACCGGCTTCGGGAAGGTGCGACGAGCGCGGGATTCTGGATTCTAGATGCCACGGCCTCTGTGAGCCTCCTGGTGAATTTTGGAGCGTGAACTACATACTTTTGGTCAACGTTGAGATTTTAGATTTAAAGAGTCTTCCAATGAGAAGCTAGGGTGAATGAAAGGAGATCTACTGAGAGAATGGTCTGAAATGATTTCATACCTGTAAGGGACTTGTACCGACATAATGGGTCTAAGGGACATCATGGGCTTAATGGGCTTGGAAAAAACTTTTAGGTGATTAGTGACTTTTTACGGAGATACTGGGTCAGATCCAACATCTCAATAGAAAACCCAACATGTCCGTACGGAGATGCTGGGTCAGATCCAGTAGAAAACCCAACATGTCCGTACCGAAGATGCTGGGCCAGATCCAACATGTCAGTATGAAAAACCCAACATGTCCGTACAAGGCCCTTCTACCATTTAAGCAGGATATTTATCAAGATTTGGCGAGATAATGGTCTCCAATGAGGGGGTGGCCCCCACGATCCCAAAACGCAATTTTATAAAAAAAAAAAAAAGATTTGTAGCGAGAATATAACAGCTCTTCCGTGATCCGGGGCACATGCCGCATTCAGCTTCCTCAGTCTGGGGCCCCTACATGGCCCCGTAAGAGAACAAGCTTGACAAAGGTGGTAAAAGCCTGGTCTTCAGGGGATTCTGGATTCTAGATGCCATGGCCTCCGTGAGCCTCCTGGTGAAGTTTGGATCGTGAACGACAATGAGAAGCTAGGGTGAATGAAAGGAGATCTACTGAGAGAGTGGTCTGAAATGATGTCATACCTTTAAGGGACTTGTACTGACATAATGGGTCTAAGGGACATCATGGGCTTAATGGCCTTGGAAAAAAACTTTTAAGTGATTAGTGCCTTTTATGGAGATACTGGGTGAGATCCAACATCTCAGTATAAAACCCAACATCTTGGTAGAAAACCCAACATGTCCGTACGGAGATGTTGGGCCAGACCCAACATCTCAGTACAAAAACCCAACATGTCCGTACCGAAGATGCTAGGTCAGATCCAACATATCCAACAATAGAACAGCTGTTCCGTGATCCGGGGCACATGCCGTATTCAGCTTCCTCAGTCTGGGGCCCCGACATGGCCCCATAAGAAAGCAAACTTGACAAAGGTGCCAAAAGCCTGGTCTTCAAGATTGTAGATGCCATGGTCTCCATGAGCCTCCTGGTGAAGTTAGGGTTAGGTTTAGGGGAAATGACCGTGGCTACAGGGTCCTGCACGGGCCTCGAGTAGGGTTATGGTTAGGGAAAGGGGTAGGGGTATTGACAGATAGGGGTAACGGTCCCGGGACAGGGTCCAAGGCAGGGTACTTTGGGGATAGGGTGGGTTGGGGGTTAGGGATAGGAAAACTCGGGTCCATGTAGGCCTGAACCAACGTTATGCACGGGCCTACCACGACAAAATCAGTTCCAGACCCCTCCAATCACCCCAGTTCACACTGAAACACTTCCCACCCCTTGGTTACACTATGAGCTCTTTCTTAGCAAGTCATTAGCGCTACGTTTCGGATTTTCTCATCCTTCATCAGGCACTGACTTGCTTTTTACACCCCATTTTATTGAGAAGGAAAAGGAACATGACTTTTTCTGTTGTTTCTCATGACTGTCTTGAAGCTTGAATGCCATAAATAATGGTAACTCACCCTTTTATAGTACATAGGGCACACCCCCTTGTTGCAAAAATTCTCATATAACAGTCAGGAGCAATAAAGTAATTTTTCTCCTTTTTTCCTTCTTGTGAATTTATTTTCCTCTTATTTATTCAACTTCAGTAAAGTGCACCAGGTAAGTATATTATTTATTTTTACCACTTTTATGATTTTTCCTTTGTTTATCAGGTACTTTTATCCTTTTTTCAGGACTTCTGCTCCCCCAGGCAGGTAAGTATAACTGGTAAGTATTTTCTTTTATTTCTTTGTGACATTTTCTTACTTTTTATGGTTTGTTTTTCGCCTTTGTGATCTTTCTGTTGGCCTAAACATCTAGGATTAGGTTAGGGTAAAAAGATGTAGCTCCAGGATGAACCCAGAGACTACGTGGTGCACGGGCCAGCAACTCAGGCCTCATCTCCAGCACTCTCCATACTAACGATCGCCAGATATGATGCCTGATAGATTAAAGAAGGCTAACGATCGTGTTTTGGGCTAGGCTGGGGTACTGTTTATGTTCACCGACACTATACGACACCTATGGTTAAAATAAGACTTGGGATTCTTTAAAGTGAACGCCCCTGGCTTCAAGGTCACACATGAGCACTGAGTAAGGTAAGGGTTGTGGAAAGGGGGTAGGATTAAAGACAAAGAGGGAAACGGTCCCGGGACAGGGTCCAAGGCAAGGAAAGAGGGGGGTAGGGTAGGTTGGGGGATAGGTGAGGAAGACTCAGTGTCCTGCAGACCTGTAAGCTAAAGTTAAAAGCCAGAGGTCAGAAAACGTTAGGGTTATAGAAAATAAGGGTTCTGCTGACCTAGGGTTCTAGAATTTAGATTTTAGACGAACGGTTATGTTTAGGGTTAAGGTTTAGGTCTAGAGTTCAAAACTAATGGTTATGTTTAGCTATAAAGTTCTAAAAGCTACGTTCCTAATTAATGGTTATGATTAGGTTAGAGGTTTAGGCCTACGGTTCGAAACTAACGGTTAAAGACACTCCCGGTTATGTTTTGGGTTCAGGGATTGGAACGGCACAAAATTCTATTTAGGATTAAGGGTGTGAGCTAAGATTAAGATTCCCTTCAATCCAACGATATCCTAAATGGTGAGACACGTCATCAGTAGTAAACCATAGAATCATAGGGTGTTTCTGCCTTTTATTACTAGACACCCTCCTCCATGGCGGCCATCTGTAGGTCGATCAGTCCTCGGCCCGTGTCCCATAGCCAATTGAATAAAATATTTGTTTATTTATTTATTTGTATTAGTTTATTTAATTAGGGTTAGGGTTAGGGTTAGGTTTTGGGGTTTCGGTTAGCCGTTAGAAGCTAGGAACAAGAGAAAAGTGGTTAAATCTTAGGGTCGAAGAAGAAGAGGGGTTAAGTTTTTAGGGTTGAAGAAAAAGAGGGGTTAAGATTTTAGGGGTGACAAGATAAAGGGTTATGGTTAGGATTTTTTCATCGGTTAGCCGTTAGAACCTAGGAACAAGAGAAAAGTGGTTAAATCTTAGGGTTGAAGAAGAAGAGGGGTTAAGTTTTTAGGGTTGAAGAAAAAGAGGGGTTAAGATTTTAGGGGTGACAAGATAAAGGGTTATGGTTAGGATTTTTTCATCGGTTAGCCGTTAGAAGCTAGGAACAAGAGAAAAGTGGTTAAATCTTAGGGTCGAAGAAGAAGAGGGGTTAAGTTTTTAGGGTTGAAGAAAAAGAGGGGTTAAGATTTTAGGGGTGACAAGATAAAGGGCTATGGTTAGGATTTTTTCATCGGTTAGCCGTTAGAAGCTAGGAACAAGAGAAAAGTGGTTAACTCTTAGGGTTGAAGAAGAAGAGTGGTTACGTTTTTAGGGGTGACAAGGTAAAGGGTTAGGTTAGGGTAAAAGAATCCGCAGACCCGGGAAAGACCCGGAACATGCGTTGTGCACGGGCCAGCCACTCAGGCCTCATTGTTAGCCTCCTCCAAGGGTTAGGGTTAGGGTTAGGGTTAGGGTTAGGGTTAGGGTTAGGGTTGGAGTTAGAGTTAGCCGTTAGGGTTAGAAGGAAGAGGTGAGTTTACAGAGATTATGGTGTATAGTTTTAGGGTTAAGAGAGGATAGGGTTAAAGGAAGAGAAGTAAGGTTTTAGGGTTGAAGGGTTGAAAGAGGATAGGATTATAGGTTAGGGGTTAGAGGTTAAGTTTAGGGGTTTGGGGGAGACTGGGGTTATAGATAAGAGGTCAGAGGTTAAGTTTAGGAGTTTTAAGGAGTCTAGGGTTAAAGGTAAGTGAGGTTAAGTTTTTAGGGGTTAAGGGAGATAGGGTTAGAGGTTAGAGGTCAAAGGTTAAGGTTAGGTTTGAGGGTTAGGGGTAGGTGCTTAAGGGATTAAGTTTAAGGATTATGGATAGGATAGAGAGGTTAGTAGTTGGGGAAACGCGCTAACTTGTGTGCACTGGCCATCAATGTTGCTGACTCAACCATGTTACTTTTCATTAAGGCCCAGGGGGTGCGTGGTGCTCAGTTTTTGTATCCAGATTTTCTCTGCTCTTTTTCTTTGCAGGATGGACCATTGTGTGTTGGCTTGTAGGACCATCGCTCGGAAGGATTCCCATCCGTGTTCCCGGAAGTGTCTGACCAGGTAAGTATCATTTTCTTTTTCTAGGGTTAGGGTTAGGGTTAGGGTTAGGTTAGGGGAAAAGACCGCGACACCAGGTCATGCACAGCCCCACGCTGGAAACAAAGAGGAAAGAAATTAGATTAGGGTTAGAAAAACTTAGGGGTTTAAATTAAATTAAAATAGGGTTAGGATAAATTAGGGTTGGGAAAATTAGGGTAAAAAAAATAAGTATAATAAAAAAATTAATCAAAAATTAGGGTTGGGAAAATCAGGGTTAAAGTAAAGGTTATGGTTAGGGCTAATAAAGAATAGGGTTAGAAAGCTTAGGATAGTGAAAGGTTAAGGTTAGGGGTAAGAAGTTGGGGTTAGGGGTAGAAAGCATAGAGTGAGCAAGCCCCAGCGTCCACGTTGTGCACTGGCCTACCCCACAGTCACCAAGCACTAACACCTCCACTACAGGTTCTCCTGAACATGAGTATTAAATGACCCTGGACTGTTCATTCAAACCCCATGGATGCATGGAACTTAAATTGTGAATCCATGTCCTTTCTACCTGTTTTCTATTTTGGTGGGACCACCCTCTATTGTGCTGTAATCCCATGACTTTAAGGGACTCCATTCCATGTTCTATAAAATGTTGGACAACTATGGTGTGCGATTCTTTCTTGTTTTTAATGTTATATCTGTGTTGTGTCAGCCTAGTCGTCAAAGTATTTCTAGTCTCCCCCACATACTGTTTATTGCACTTTGTGCAATAAATTAAATAGACACAATTACCTGTGTCATGTTTTACAACCGGGGAAATCTCATAAATGGTTTTCGTTTGTGGATTTTGAATCCATCGCTTTGGCCTAAATTCCCCGGGTGGGGCATGTTTCCTCTTTTCCTCTTCCGAGGGAGGTAACCTGCTTCTGACTAGAATATCTTTAAGATTTAGATTTTTGCGGTAGGCCGAAATGATTTTATGGTTGTCCAACACTTTATTTTGCATCAGGAATCGATGAAAATTGGATTTCATCAACCTGTTTAAGTGGACACTTCCTTTAGAGAAGGTTGTGATTAATGGGATCATCTCCCTGCTATCGTTTTTTCTCTTTTCGAGAAATCGATCCTCACAACTTCTCAGGAAGGAACGGGAATAACCTCGTTTCCGGAGTGCCGAAAAGAGAGTGCTTTTCGCCTCCAGGAAATCCTCGGGCTGGGTACATATTCTGTGAAATCTCTGTACCTGGGATTTCACAATACCCCTAAAAGTATGTTTAGGGTGATAGCTTGATTTGTGGAGAAGTGCATGTGTGTCAGTGTCTTTAAAATAGACTCTGACATCCAATTTGCCTGTCTCCACAAACCCCTTGCCCTTGTAAGTAACAGTATCCAAAAAGTTAACTCCCGCTCTGTCCAACGTGTATTTGATTTTTATGGAACGGTGAAAATTGTTTAGGTGGGCCGCAAACTGTTTAAAATATTCCTCTGTTCCAGTCCAGACACCCCAAATGTCATCGAGAAACCTATAATAACTAAAGGGTTTAAATTCCCAAGCAGCCAGCGCCTTTTCCTCCCATCTTGCCATAAATATATTGGCATAGGAAGGGGCAAACTTTTTGCCCATGGCTGTGCCTTTGACCTGAAGGTAATGCTTGGAGTTGAATTCAAAATCATTTTTGGTAAGATTAATCTCCAGTAATTTTAGAATCGCATCCTCAGGTCTGTTTTTGTCCGGGAATCTAATAAACCACTCTCTGACCGCTTCCATACCAGCTGGTGTTTCGATATTAGTATATAAACTATCTACATCGATAGTAAACAAGAAACAGTCAGGAGGGAGGGAAAGATTTTTAATCTTTTCGATGAAATCATAGGTGTCCCTAATGTAACTAGGGTGTCTGGTACTTATCGGATTGAGGAAATATTCGACATACTCTGCTGTGGCCTGTGTTTCACTGCCACAGTCAGAGACAATGGGGCGGCCTGGTGGCATCTCAAAAGGAACACTCCAGGTGTGTGGCTCCTTATGGATTTTAGGGAGGAGATAGAAATACCTGGGGCGTGGATCATCAGGACCCATCAGGTAAGTTTCTTGTTTTTTATTTATGAAACCCTCTTCCCTTAATTTGGTAAGTATGTCCCGTACGACAGGAACCGTTTTCAGGAAGATAGGTTCTGAAAGTTTTTCATAATATTCTTCCTGGTTCAACTGCCGTTCCGCCTCCATTATGTATGCATATCGATCCATTATGACCACAGCACTGCCTTTATCGGCTGGCTTGATCACAATGGACTTATTATTTTTTAATTTTAGCAAGGCCTGTTTTTCATCCCGACTCAGGTTTGAAACTACCCTGTAATTCCAGGGTATGTTACTGATCGCATATTTGTCCGCTCTGATTATCTGTCTGATGGTGTTTGGGACTTGAGATAATTTGGGAGTCCAGTTGGACTTCCCTGTGAACGGAGGAATTTCTCCCTCCTTCTCATATCTATAGAAGGCTGCCAAAAGCAGTCTCCTATGATATTGTTGTGTATCTGCAATCAGTTGTTTTTTTGTGTTTATGTTTATTTTGGGTGTAGGGATGAATGTAAGGCCCTTGCTTAATAATTGAATTTGCCCTATTGTAGGTGTGAAGTGTTTGGACAGATTCAAAACTTCACTCTTCCTATCCGATAATCCCGGTTTTGGGTTTATAGGGCGACCAAGTTTAAGTGCTCGACCCAGTGTTCAAATATGGCTCGAGCACAATTTAGTGTCCAGTGTATTTGATCCTCGCCTACTCTGAATTGCGTATTTGGCAATAATGGTAGGTGAGGCATATTTCTCCGAATGTGGCTATTAAGGCTATCCAGGATCATTTGCTCTTCTCCTCTTAATGTCCTGGAGAAATTGATGAGTGGGATCATGATGTCGGCATTGGGAAATTTCTCCCTCGCCGCCTTCAGTGCCCGCTGCATTTCTTTAATAGCCGTCAGCTTCATTTTTTGACCCCGGTGGTTTATCCCAAAGGATAAAATCACTTTTTCCACAGTAACAAACACCCGTGCTTTTTTAATTAGGTTCTCTGCATGTCTAAATGTAGCACCTGGGTAGCTGTCAATCTGGACATCCGCAAAGGAGTGATGAGGAAATCTACTCACATTGGAGTCCCCCAGAATGCAATATTTTTTACGTACACTGAGACCCCAATCAACTAGCTTCCTAACTGTACGTAGGTGTCTGATGGGTTTATATGATTTCGGTGACTCGGACGGTGTGCTAGTAAGCACATTAGGATGATCTAAAGGGGGTTCTGGTAAAAGATAACCTCCCACCTGGACCCCCGTGGGTGGACAAGGAGAATCCATGAGTGGGAGGGTGTCTAACTCCCCACGGTCATCCTGAAAGTTAATGAGAGGCTCTAGTTCAGTATCACTCTCATCGGACGAACTACTACTCTCCTGGATTGCATGTATTTTGACCATTGGCGAGAAGTACTCCTCACGCGCGTCTACGCGTGGGAGAACCTCCTCACACGTGTCTACGTGCGGGAGAACCTCCTCGCGTGGTTTATCAGTGTGGGCCACAGCATCCTGTGCCCGTGACCTTTCTGTGGGAACTGATACATCTATGGATGTTGTTTGGGTTTCCTGGTCACTATGAATTTCCAGGAGTTCTGAATGTTCGTCTGGATGTGCGACTGCTGGATTTTTCGGGGGAGACACTTCCACTGTAATGCGCCGCCTGGGCCGCGGAATCCTACGTGGAAGTGCAATTGGAAATGGAGAAGGGGAAGGAGGAGGTCTTCTCTCCCTAGTTACACTGGGTACCGGAGAAGAGGGTTCTGGGACCCGTGACAGGGGTGGGAAATCTTCCTCTGTGATTACAGAGGTAATCCTTTCTGTCTCTGTATCCCTGTCTCTCCGTCTTTCAGTCTGATCGAAAGACAGCAGGAGCGCCTCTACTTTCTTTATGGGCTCCTGCATGTGTCTTTTAGGGTATCTTCTCCTGTACCATTTTACTGCAACCTTCAAGGCTGTGTCCCAATCTCCAATTAATGCCTCCTGCAAGGTTTCACTCTCTTTCTCAATGAAATTTATATAGTGATCTTGCAGGATGAGGCGTGTAGTGTATGCCCAATTTTTGGCATTCCCTTCCAGGAGGGTTTTTGTTTCCGGTGTCAAATTAGCCGGTTTTATAACAT
Source organism: Clarias fuscus (assembly GCA_030347435.1). NCBI lineage: Eukaryota > Metazoa > Chordata > Actinopteri > Siluriformes > Clariidae > Clarias > Clarias fuscus. The sequence goes on along the minus strand of CM059205.1, from coordinate 23,571 downwards.
TACCCAGAAAATCTGTGAGCCTGTTGAAAGTGGGAGGTTCTTCCTCCGCATGTATAGAGATCTTCTCTAAATGATGGAAGGATCTCAATAATTCAAGCAACTTCTTTACTAGGGCTCTAAATTTCTCATCCTGGGTATCCACAGTTTGTTTTTTATTTGTTCTGTCCCTCCTAGTTTGTTTGGGCTGTTTTTTCTGTTTTTTACCCTGTTTTTGTTTGGGATTTTTTTCTTTTATAGAACCCTGTCTTTTGCCACTAGTGGATCGTGGCTTGTATTGAGGGCTTTTGTATCTTGGAGCACGTCCCCTCTTTCTCCAGTAGGGGTCATAATTGCTCCAGTCAGGAATATAACTCTGGTAATCCTGCATGAATCTAGGGTAAAGTTCACTGTTTCTGAACTCCCTAGTGTATTGGGGAACTCTGTTTTCCCTATATCTGGCATTGTATTGATACCATTCTTCAGGGCGGGGATATCTGTCTCTCCATCTCCGATCATCAGGATGGGAGTATCTTTTTCGTCCCCGCTCTGGATAGAATGGACCGCGGTATAATGACATATTTAAATGAAAAGGCAAGTCTGTTGCAACGTTTCGGCTCTAAGAAGCCTTCATCAGGCATAGACTTGCCAAAAATAATTAATTATTGAGGTGTATGAATATATAAAAGAGTGTCTGTAAATCAAACATATGAGAAAAGGAACAAAAACAATGAATACAGAAGAAAAGAAAAGTGTAATAAACTGAACAAAACAAGATACTCAACAGGGAGGAAAGATTGTTATGCTAGAGAAGCTAGTTAGCAAAACAAACTCAAAAGAAATGTGGAAATATACACATAAATGAGGAAAATCTTTAGTCCTTCTGGATGAAAAGTTCAACCTGGCTGTTAAGGGTAGAAAGACTAAAGTCTTTTAACAATCCCTGACCAGTACTGAACAATTTTTTCCAAAGATAGGCTCTAAACTCAACAATAGCTCAACCGTGTTGCTCCTACAGCTCTCTGTCTCCAACTGAGAGGCTGCCTGCCTGTGTGTCACACACGCAGAGGCTAGGCTCCGCCCCCTTGTAAAAAAGGAAAAAAGAAAATAACAAGAAACTTTTCAGTGTGGAGCTTATTTTTATTTTCCTCAACCTGGTTTTTTCCTCTCCCTGATGAATTCTAATGTGGTCTTCTTGTATTCAAAAATTAATAATAAAGCAATAATTATTATTTTTTGTTCCTTTTTTCACTCTTTATCCAGTTTATAAATAATTAGAGTGGATATAGATAAACCGGTAAGTATGACCAGGTGAGTATTATTATCCAAGAAAAGGTATGAATATTGTCCATCCATCATTTGTGTCAAGAGGTAAGTAAAGTCAGGTAAGTATGAGTAAATAGCCATTTAACAATGAAGTAATTTTAATTATTCTCCATCCATATTTCACAGTCAATTGATGAGATGACATATGTTTTTCTCTTTTTTGTCTTTTTTACAGGTTCCATGGATGATGCAGAAATGTCAATAGCCCGGCTATCGGAGGTGGCACTGGCTAGGTTAGGTTAGGGGAAAAGACCGCGACACCAGGTCATGCACAGCCCCACGCTGGAAACAAAGAGGAAAGAAATTAGATTAGGGTTAGAAAAACTTAGGGGTTTAAATTAAATTAAAATAGGGTTAGGATAAATTAGGGTTGGGAAAATTAGGGTAAAAAAAATAAGTATAATAAAAAAATTAATCAAAAATTAGGGTTGGGAAAATCAGGGTTAAAGTAAAGGTTATGGTTAGGGCTAATAAAGAATAGGGTTAGAAAGCTTAGGATAGTGAAAGGTTAAGGTTAGGGGTAAGAAGTTGGGGTTAGGGGTAGAAAGCATAGAGTGAGCAAGCCCCAGCGTCCACGTTGTGCACTGGCCTACCCCACAGTCACCAAGCACTAACACCTCCACTACAGGTTCTCCTGAACATGAGTATTAAATGACCCTGGACTGTTCATTCAAACCCCATGGATGCATGGAACTTAAATTGTGAATCCATGTCCTTTCTACCTGTTTTCTATTTTGGTGGGACCACCCTCTATTGTGCTGTAATCCCATGACTTTAAGGGACTCCATTCCATGTTCTATAAAATGTTGGACAACTATGGTGTGCGATTCTTTCTTGTTTTTAATGTTATATCTGTGTTGTGTCAGCCTAGTCGTCAAAGTATTTCTAGTCTCCCCCACATACTGTTTATTGCACTTTGTGCAATAAATTAAATAGACACAATTACCTGTGTCATGTTTTACAACCGGGGAAATCTCATAAATGGTTTTCGTTTGTGGATTTTGAATCCATCGCTTTGGCCTAAATTCCCCGGGTGGGGCATGTTTCCTCTTTTCCTCTTCCGAGGGAGGTAACCTGCTTCTGACTAGAATATCTTTAAGATTTAGATTTTTGCGGTAGGCCGAAATGATTTTATGGTTGTCCAACACTTTATTTTGCATCAGGAATCGATGAAAATTGGATTTCATCAACCTGTTTAAGTGGACACTTCCTTTAGAGAAGGTTGTGATTAATGGGATCATCTCCCTGCTATCGTTTTTTCTCTTTTCGAGAAATCGATCCTCACAACTTCTCAGGAAGGAACGGGAATAACCTCGTTTCCGGAGTGCCGAAAAGAGAGTGCTTTTCGCCTCCAGGAAATCCTCGGGCTGGGTACATATTCTGTGAAATCTCTGTACCTGGGATTTCACAATACCCCTAAAAGTATGTTTAGGGTGATAGCTTGATTTGTGGAGAAGTGCATGTGTGTCAGTGTCTTTAAAATAGACTCTGACATCCAATTTGCCTGTCTCCACAAACCCCTTGCCCTTGTAAGTAACAGTATCCAAAAAGTTAACTCCCGCTCTGTCCAACGTGTATTTGATTTTTATGGAACGGTGAAAATTGTTTAGGTGGGCCGCAAACTGTTTAAAATATTCCTCTGTTCCAGTCCAGACACCCCAAATGTCATCGAGAAACCTATAATAACTAAAGGGTTTAAATTCCCAAGCAGCCAGCGCCTTTTCCTCCCATCTTGCCATAAATATATTGGCATAGGAAGGGGCAAACTTTTTGCCCATGGCTGTGCCTTTGACCTGAAGGTAATGCTTGGAGTTGAATTCAAAATCATTTTTGGTAAGATTAATCTCCAGTAATTTTAGAATCGCATCCTCAGGTCTGTTTTTGTCCGGGAATCTAATAAACCACTCTCTGACCGCTTCCATACCAGCTGGTGTTTCGATATTAGTATATAAACTATCTACATCGATAGTAAACAAGAAACAGTCAGGAGGGAGGGAAAGATTTTTAATCTTTTCGATGAAATCATAGGTGTCCCTAATGTAACTAGGGTGTCTGGTACTTATCGGATTGAGGAAATATTCGACATACTCTGCTGTGGCCTGTGTTTCACTGCCACAGTCAGAGACAATGGGGCGGCCTGGTGGCATCTCAAAAGGAACACTCCAGGTGTGTGGCTCCTTATGGATTTTAGGGAGGAGATAGAAATACCTGGGGCGTGGATCATCAGGACCCATCAGGTAAGTTTCTTGTTTTTTATTTATGAAACCCTCTTCCCTTAATTTGGTAAGTATGTCCCGTACGACAGGAACCGTTTTCAGGAAGATAGGTTCTGAAAGTTTTTCATAATATTCTTCCTGGTTCAACTGCCGTTCCGCCTCCATTATGTATGCATATCGATCCATTATGACCACAGCACTGCCTTTATCGGCTGGCTTGATCACAATGGACTTATTATTTTTTAATTTTAGCAAGGCCTGTTTTTCATCCCGACTCAGGTTTGAAACTACCCTGTAATTCCAGGGTATGTTACTGATCGCATATTTGTCCGCTCTGATTATCTGTCTGATGGTGTTTGGGACTTGAGATAATTTGGGAGTCCAGTTGGACTTCCCTGTGAACGGAGGAATTTCTCCCTCCTTCTCATATCTATAGAAGGCTGCCAAAAGCAGTCTCCTATGATATTGTTGTGTATCTGCAATCAGTTGTTTTTTTGTGTTTATGTTTATTTTGGGTGTAGGGATGAATGTAAGGCCCTTGCTTAATAATTGAATTTGCCCTATTGTAGGTGTGAAGTGTTTGGACAGATTCAAAACTTCACTCTTCCTATCCGATAATCCCGGTTTTGGGTTTATAGGGCGACCAAGTTTAAGTGCTCGACCCAGTGTTCAAATATGGCTCGAGCACAATTTAGTGTCCAGTGTATTTGATCCTCGCCTACTCTGAATTGCGTATTTGGCAATAATGGTAGGTGAGGCATATTTCTCCGAATGTGGCTATTAAGGCTATCCAGGATCATTTGCTCTTCTCCTCTTAATGTCCTGGAGAAATTGATGAGTGGGATCATGATGTCGGCATTGGGAAATTTCTCCCTCGCCGCCTTCAGTGCCCGCTGCATTTCTTTAATAGCCGTCAGCTTCATTTTTTGACCCCGGTGGTTTATCCCAAAGGATAAAATCACTTTTTCCACAGTAACAAACACCCGTGCTTTTTTAATTAGGTTCTCTGCATGTCTAAATGTAGCACCTGGGTAGCTGTCAATCTGGACATCCGCAAAGGAGTGATGAGGAAATCTACTCACATTGGAGTCCCCCAGAATGCAATATTTTTTACGTACACTGAGACCCCAATCAACTAGCTTCCTAACTGTACGTAGGTGTCTGATGGGTTTATATGATTTCGGTGACTCGGACGGTGTGCTAGTAAGCACATTAGGATGATCTAAAGGGGGTTCTGGTAAAAGATAACCTCCCACCTGGACCCCCGTGGGTGGACAAGGAGAATCCATGAGTGGGAGGGTGTCTAACTCCCCACGGTCATCCTGAAAGTTAATGAGAGGCTCTAGTTCAGTATCACTCTCATCGGACGAACTACTACTCTCCTGGATTGCATGTATTTTGACCATTGGCGAGAAGTACTCCTCACGCGCGTCTACGCGTGGGAGAACCTCCTCACACGTGTCTACGTGCGGGAGAACCTCCTCGCGTGGTTTATCAGTGTGGGCCACAGCATCCTGTGCCCGTGACCTTTCTGTGGGAACTGATACATCTATGGATGTTGTTTGGGTTTCCTGGTCACTATGAATTTCCAGGAGTTCTGAATGTTCGTCTGGATGTGCGACTGCTGGATTTTTCGGGGGAGACACTTCCACTGTAATGCGCCGCCTGGGCCGCGGAATCCTACGTGGAAGTGCAATTGGAAATGGAGAAGGGGAAGGAGGAGGTCTTCTCTCCCTAGTTACACTGGGTACCGGAGAAGAGGGTTCTGGGACCCGTGACAGGGGTGGGAAATCTTCCTCTGTGATTACAGAGGTAATCCTTTCTGTCTCTGTATCCCTGTCTCTCCGTCTTTCAGTCTGATCGAAAGACAGCAGGAGCGCCTCTACTTTCTTTATGGGCTCCTGCATGTGTCTTTTAGGGTATCTTCTCCTGTACCATTTTACTGCAACCTTCAAGGCTGTGTCCCAATCTCCAATTAATGCCTCCTGCAAGGTTTCACTCTCTTTCTCAATGAAATTTATATAGTGATCTTGCAGGATGAGGCGTGTAGTGTATGCCCAATTTTTGGCATTCCCTTCCAGGAGGGTTTTTGTTTCCGGTGTCAAATTAGCCGGTTTTATAACATTACCCAGAAAATCTGTGAGCCTGTTGAAAGTGGGAGGTTCTTCCTCCGCATGTATAGAGATCTTCTCTAAATGATGGAAGGATCTCAATAATTCAAGCAACTTCTTTACTAGGGCTCTAAATTTCTCATCCTGGGTATCCACAGTTTGTTTTTTATTTGTTCTGTCCCTCCTAGTTTGTTTGGGCTGTTTTTTCTGTTTTTTACCCTGTTTTTGTTTGGGATTTTTTTCTTTTATAGAACCCTGTCTTTTGCCACTAGTGGATCGTGGCTTGTATTGAGGGCTTTTGTATCTTGGAGCACGTCCCCTCTTTCTCCAGTAGGGGTCATAATTGCTCCAGTCAGGAATATAACTCTGGTAATCCTGCATGAATCTAGGGTAAAGTTCACTGTTTCTGAACTCCCTAGTGTATTGGGGAACTCTGTTTTCCCTATATCTGGCATTGTATTGATACCATTCTTCAGGGCGGGGATATCTGTCTCTCCATCTCCGATCATCAGGATGGGAGTATCTTTTTCGTCCCCGCTCTGGATAGAATGGACCGCGGTATAATGACATATTTAAATGAAAAGGCAAGTCTGTTGCAACGTTTCGGCTCTAAGAAGCCTTCATCAGGCATAGACTTGCCAAAAATAATTAATTATTGAGGTGTATGAATATATAAAAGAGTGTCTGTAAATCAAACATATGAGAAAAGGAACAAAAACAATGAATACAGAAGAAAAGAAAAGTGTAATAAACTGAACAAAACAAGATACTCAACAGGGAGGAAAGATTGTTATGCTAGAGAAGCTAGTTAGCAAAACAAACTCAAAAGAAATGTGGAAATATACACATAAATGAGGAAAATCTTTAGTCCTTCTGGATGAAAAGTTCAACCTGGCTGTTAAGGGTAGAAAGACTAAAGTCTTTTAACAATCCCTGACCAGTACTGAACAATTTTTTCCAAAGATAGGCTCTAAACTCAACAATAGCTCAACCGTGTTGCTCCTACAGCTCTCTGTCTCCAACTGAGAGGCTGCCTGCCTGTGTGTCACACACGCAGAGGCTAGGCTCCGCCCCCTTGTAAAAAAGGAAAAAAGAAAATAACAAGAAACTTTTCAGTGTGGAGCTTATTTTTATTTTCCTCAACCTGGTTTTTTCCTCTCCCTGATGAATTCTAATGTGGTCTTCTTGTATTCAAAAATTAATAATAAAGCAATAATTATTATTTTTTGTTCCTTTTTTCACTCTTTATCCAGTTTATAAATAATTAGAGTGGATATAGATAAACCGGTAAGTATGACCAGGTGAGTATTATTATCCAAGAAAAGGTATGAATATTGTCCATCCATCATTTGTGTCAAGAGGTAAGTAAAGTCAGGTAAGTATGAGTAAATAGCCATTTAACAATGAAGTAATTTTAATTATTCTCCATCCATATTTCACAGTCAATTGATGAGATGACATATGTTTTTCTCTTTTTTGTCTTTTTTACAGGTTCCATGGATGATGCAGAAATGTCAATAGCCCGGCTATCGGAGGTGGCACTGGCTAGGTTAGGTTAGGGGAAAAGACCGCGACACCAGGTCATGCACAGCCCCACGCTGGAAACAAAGAGGAAAGAAATTAGATTAGGGTTAGAAAAACTTAGGGGTTTAAATTAAATTAAAATAGGGTTAGGATAAATTAGGGTTGGGAAAATTAGGGTAAAAAAAATAAGTATAATAAAAAAATTAATCAAAAATTAGGGTTGGGAAAATCAGGGTTAAAGTAAAGGTTATGGTTAGGGCTAATAAAGAATAGGGTTAGAAAGCTTAGGATAGTGAAAGGTTAAGGTTAGGGGTAAGAAGTTGGGGTTAGGGGTAGAAAGCATAGAGTGAGCAAGCCCCAGCGTCCACGTTGTGCACTGGCCTACCCCACAGTCACCAAGCACTAACACCTCCACTACAGGTTCTCCTGAACATGAGTATTAAATGACCCTGGACTGTTCATTCAAACCCCATGGATGCATGGAACTTAAATTGTGAATCCATGTCCTTTCTACCTGTTTTCTATTTTGGTGGGACCACCCTCTATTGTGCTGTAATCCCATGACTTTAAGGGACTCCATTCCATGTTCTATAAAATGTTGGACAACTATGGTGTGCGATTCTTTCTTGGGTTAGGGTTAGGGTTAGGGTTAGGGTTAGGGTTAGGGTTAGGGTTAGGGTTAGGGTTAGGTTTAAGGTTTGGGTTAGCGGTTAGGAGCTAGGAAGAAGAGAAAAGCGGTTAAATTTTAGGGTTGAAGAAGAAGAGGGGTTAAGTTTTAGGGTTGAAGAAAAAGAGGGGTTAAAATTTTAGGGGTGAAGAGATTAGGGATTAAGTTTTAGGGGTGAAAAGATAAAGGGTTATGGTTAGAATTAGGAAAGAAGATAGGAGATAAAGGTAAGAAATGAGAGTAACACGCTAACCAAGAATGCACAGGCCATCAATGCTGCTGACTGTCAGATTGACTTGTCTTAAAGGCTTAGGGGTTGTATGATACTAGGAGTCTTGTTTTGACTCTACTCTGTTTTTTTCTTTCAGGACGGACGGTTCCAGGTTTGGTGTGTTTCGCCGAGATGTCTGAACAGGTAAGTATAGTTTTTTTGGTTCTTTTGATGGTGTTGTGTAGGATTGTGTCTTTCTGACTGTCTGTCTGACATGAATTTGATTTTTTCCGAAGAGTAAGTTTCCGGTTAGTCATTTTATTGCTGGTGTTAATATGTTTATTCGGCCTTTCGTCCTCCTGGGAATCGTCCTGTACTCCAGGAGGTGTGCCTGGTTTGGCACCTTACCGGGCCTGTGTGGCTGTCCCCAAGCAGCCAGCGCCTTTTCCTCCCATCTTGCCATAAATATATTGGCATAGGAAGGGGCAAACTTTTTGCCCATGGCTGTGCCTTTGACCTGAAGGTAATGCTTGGAGTTGAATTCAAAATCATTTTTGGTAAGATTAATCTCCAGTAATTTTAGAATCGCATCCTCAGGTCTGTTTTTGTCCGGGAATCTAATAAACCACTCTCTGACCGCTTCCATACCAGCTGGTGTTTCGATATTAGTATATAAACTATCTACATCGATAGTAAACAAGAAACAGTCAGGAGGGAGGGAAAGATTTTTAATCTTTTCGATGAAATCATAGGTGTCCCTAATGTAACTAGGGTGTCTGGTACTTATCGGATTGAGGAAATATTCGACATACTCTGCTGTGGCCTGTGTTTCACTGCCACAGTCAGAGACAATGGGGCGGCCTGGTGGCATCTCAAAAGGAACACTCCAGGTGTGTGGCTCCTTATGGATTTTAGGGAGGAGATAGAAATACCTGGGGCGTGGATCATCAGGACCCATCAGGTAAGTTTCTTGTTTTTTATTTATGAAACCCTCTTCCCTTAATTTGGTAAGTATGTCCCGTACGACAGGAACCGTTTTCAGGAAGATAGGTTCTGAAAGTTTTTCATAATATTCTTCCTGGTTCAACTGCCGTTCCGCCTCCATTATGTATGCATATCGATCCATTATGACCACAGCACTGCCTTTATCGGCTGGCTTGATCACAATGGACTTATTATTTTTAATTTTAGCAAGGCCTGTTTTTCATCCCGACTCAGGTTTGAAACTACCCTGTAATTCCAGGGTATGTTACTGATCGCATATTTGTCCGCTCTGATTATCTGTCTGATGGTGTTTGGGACTTGAGATAATTTGGGAGTCCAGTTGGACTTCCCTGTGAACGGAGGAATTTCTCCCTCCTTCTCATATCTATAGAAGGCTGCCAAAAGCAGTCTCCTATGATATTGTTGTGTATCTGCAATCAGTTGTTTTTTTGTGTTTATGTTTATTTTGGGTGTAGGGATGAATGTAAGGCCCTTGCTTAATAATTGAATTTGCCCTATTGTAGGTGTGAAGTGTTTGGACAGATTCAAAACTTCACTCTTCCTATCCGATAATCCCGGTTTTGGGTTTATAGGGCGACCAAGTTTAAGTGCTCGACCCAGTGTTCAAATATGGCTCGAGCACAATTTAGTGTCCAGTGTATTTGATCCTCGCCTACTCTGAATTGCGTATTTGGCAATAATGGTAGGTGAGGCATATTTCTCCGAATGTGGCTATTAAGGCTATCCAGGATCATTTGCTCTTCTCCTCTTAATGTCCTGGAGAAATTGATGAGTGGGATCATGATGTCGGCATTGGGAAATTTCTCCCTCGCCGCCTTCAGTGCCCGCTGCATTTCTTTAATAGCCGTCAGCTTCATTTTTTGACCCCGGTGGTTTATCCCAAAGGATAAAATCACTTTTTCCACAGTAACAAACACCCGTGCTTTTTTAATTAGGTTCTCTGCATGTCTAAATGTAGCACCTGGGTAGCTGTCAATCTGGACATCCGCAAAGGAGTGATGAGGAAATCTACTCACATTGGAGTCCCCCAGAATGCAATATTTTTTACGTACACTGAGACCCCAATCAACTAGCTTCCTAACTGTACGTAGGTGTCTGATGGGTTTATATGATTTCGGTGACTCGGACGGTGTGCTAGTAAGCACATTAGGATGATCTAAAGGGGGTTCTGGTAAAAGATAACCTCCCACCTGGACCCCCGTGGGTGGACAAGGAGAATCCATGAGTGGGAGGGTGTCTAACTCCCCACGGTCATCCTGAAAGTTAATGAGAGGCTCTAGTTCAGTATCACTCTCATCGGACGAACTACTACTCTCCTGGATTGCATGTATTTTGACCATTGGCGAGAAGTACTCCTCACGCGCGTCTACGCGTGGGAGAACCTCCTCACACGTGTCTACGTGCGGGAGAACCTCCTCGCGTGGTTTATCAGTGTGGGCCACAGCATCCTGTGCCCGTGACCTTTCTGTGGGAACTGATACATCTATGGATGTTGTTTGGGTTTCCTGGTCACTATGAATTTCCAGGAGTTCTGAATGTTCGTCTGGATGTGCGACTGCTGGATTTTTCGGGGGAGACACTTCCACTGTAATGCGCCGCCTGGGCCGCGGAATCCTACGTGGAAGTGCAATTGGAAATGGAGAAGGGGAAGGAGGAGGTCTTCTCTCCCTTAGTTACACTGGGTACCGGAGAAGAGGGTTCTGGGACCCGTGACAGGGGTGGGAAATCTTCCTCTGTGATTACAGAGGTAATCCTTTCTGTCTCTGTATCCCTGTCTCTCCGTCTTTCAGTCTGATCGAAAGACAGCAGGAGCGCCTCTACTTCTTTATGGGGCTCCTGCATGTGTCTTTTAGGGTATCTTCTCCTGTACCATTTTACTGCAACCTTCAAGGCTGTGTCCCAATCTCCAATTAATGCCTCCTGCAAGGTTTCACTCTCTTTCTCAATGAAATTTATATAGTGATCTTGCAGGATGAGGCGTGTAGTGTATGCCCAATTTTTGGCATTCCCTTCCAGGAGGGTTTTTGTTTCCGGTGTCAAATTAGCCGGTTTTATAACATTACCCAGAAAATCTGTGAGCCTGTTGAAAGTGGGAGGTTCTTCCTCCGCATGTATAGAGATCTTCTCTAAATGATGGAAGGATCTCAATAATTCAAGCAACTTCTTTACTAGGGCTCTAAATTTCTCATCCTGGGTATCCACAGTTTGTTTTTTATTTGTTCTGTCCCTCCTAGTTTGTTTGGGCTGTTTTTTCTGTTTTTTACCCTGTTTTTGTTTGGGATTTTTTTCTTTTATAGAACCCTGTCTTTTGCCACTAGTGGATCGTGGCTTGTATTGAGGGCTTTTGTATCTTGGAGCACGTCCCTCTTTCTCCAGTAGGGGTCATAATTGCTCCAGTCAGGAATATAACTCTGGTAATCCTGCATGAATCTAGGGTAAAGTTCACTGTTTCTGAACTCCCTAGTGTATTGGGGAACTCTGTTTTCCCTATATCTGGCATTGTATTGATACCATTCTTCAGGGCGGGGATATCTGTCTCTCCATCTCCGATCATCAGGATGGGGAGTATCTTTTTCGTCCCCGCTCTGGATAGAATGGACCGCGGTATAATGACATATTTAAATGAAAAGGCAAGTCTGTTGCAACGTTTCGGCTCTAGAAGCCTTCATCAGGCATAGACTTGCCAAAAATAATTAATTATTGAGGTGTATGAATATATAAAAGAGTGTCTGTAAATCAAACATATGAGAAAAGGAACAAAACAATGAATACAGAAGAAAAGAAAAGTGTAATAAACTGAACAAAACAAGATACTCAACAGGGAGGAAAGATTGTTATGCTAGAGAAGCTAGTTAGCAAAACAAACTCAAAAGAAATGTGGAAATATACACATAAATGAGAAAATCTTTAGTCCTTCTGGGATGAAAAGTTCAACCTGGCTGTTAAGGGTAGAAAGACTAAAGTCTTTTAACAATCCCTGACCAGTACTGAACAATTTTTTCCAAAGATAGGCTCTAAACTCAACAATAGCTCAACCGTGTTGCTCCTACAGCTCTCTGTCTCCAACTGAGAGGCTGCCTGCCTGTGTGTCACACACGCAGAGGCTAGGCTCCGCCCCCTTGTAAAAAAGGAAAAAAGAAAATAACAAGAAACTTTTCAGTGTGGAGCTTTTTTTATTTTCCTCAACCTGGTTTTTTCCTCTCCCTGATGAATTCTAATGTGGTCCTTCTTGTATTCAAAAATTAATAATAAAGCAATAATTATTATTTTTTGTTCCTTTTTTCACTCTTTATCCAGTTTATAAATAATTAGAGTGGATATAGATAAACCGGTAAGTATGACCAGGTGAGTATTATTATCCAAGAAAAGGTATGAATATTGTCCATCCATCATTTGTGTCAAGAGGTAAGTAAAGTCAGGTAAGTATGAGTAAATAGCCATTTAACAATGAAGTAATTTTAATTATTCTCCATCCATATTTCACAGTCAATTGATGAGATGACATATGTTTTTTCTCTTTTTTGTCTTTTTTACAGGTTCCATGGATGATGCAGAAATGTCAATAGCCCGGCTATCGGAGGTGGCACTGGCTAGGTTAGGTTAGGGGAAAAAGACCGCGACACCAGGTCATGCACAGCCCCACGCTGGAAACAAAGAGGAAAGAAATTAGATTAGGGTTAGAAAAACTTAGGGGTTTAAATTAAATTAAAATAGGGTTAGGATAAATTAGGGTTGGGAAAATTAGGGTAAAAAAAATAAGTATAATAAAAAAATTAATCAAAAAATTAGGGTTGGGAAAATCAGGGTTAAAGTAAAGGTTATGGTTAGGGCTAATAAAGAATAGGGTTAGAAAGCTTAGGATAGTGAAAGGTTAAGGTTAGGGGTAAGAAGTTGGGGTTAGGGGTAGAAAGCATAGAGTGAGCAAGCCCCAGCGTCCACGTTGTGCACTGGCCTACCCCACAGTCACCAGCACTAACACCTCCACTACAGGTTCTCCTGAACATGAGTATTAAATGACCCTGGACTGTTCATTCAAACCCATGGATGCATGGAACTTAAATTGTGAATCCATGTCCTTTCTACCTGTTTTCTATTTTGGTGGGACCACCCTCTATTGTGCTGTAATCCCATGACTTTAAGGGACTCCATTCCATGTTCTATAAAATGTTGGACAACTATGGTGTGCGATTCTTTCTTGTTTTTTAATGTTATATCTGTGTTGTGCAGCCTAGTCGTCAAAGTATTTCTAGTCTCCCCCACATACTGTTGTATTGCACTTTGTGCAATAAATTAAATAGACACAATTACCTGTGTCATGTTTTACAACCGGGGAAATCTCATAAATGGTTTTCGTTTGTGGATTTTGAATCCATCGCTTTGGCCTAAATTCCCCGGGTGGGGCATGTTTCCATCTTTTCCTCTTCCGAGGGAGGTAACCCTGCTTCTGACTAGAATATCTTTAAGATTTAGATTTTTGCGGTAGGCCGAAATGATTTTATGGTTGGTCCAACACTTTATTTTGCATCAGGAATCGAATGAAAATTGGATTTCATCAACCTGTTTAAGTGGACACTTCCTTTAGAGAAGGTTGTGGATTAATGGGATCATCTCACTGCTATCGTTTTTTCTCTTTTCGAGAAATCGATCTCCAACAACTTCTCAGGAAGGAACGGGAATAACCTCGTTTCCGGAGTGCCGAAAAGAGAGTGCTTTTCGCCTCCAGGAAATCCTCGGGCTGGGTACATATTCTGTGAAATCCTCTGTAACTGGGATTTCACAATACCCCTAAAAGTATGTTTAAGGGTGATAGCTTGATTTGTGGAGAAGTGCATGTGTGTCAGTGTCTTTAAAATAGACTCTGACATCCAATTTGCTGTCTCCACAAACCCCTTGCCCTTGTAAGTAACAGTATCCAAAAAGTTAACTCCCGCTCTGTCCAACGTGTATTTGATTTTTATGGAACGGTGAAAATTGTTTAGGGTGGGCCGCAAACTGTTTAAAATATTCCTCTGTTCCAGTCCCAGACACCCCAAATGTCATCGAGAAACTCTATAATAACTAAAGGGTTTAAATTCCCAAGCAAGCCAGCGCCTTTTTCCTCCCATCTTGCCATAATATATTGGCATAGGAAGGGGCAAACTTTTTGGCCCATGGCTGTGCCTTTGACCTGAAGGTAATGCCTTGGAGTTGAATTCAAAATCATTTTTGGTAAGATTAATCTCCAGTAATTTTAGAATCGCATCCTCAGGTCTGTTTTTGTCCGGAATCTAATAAACACACTCTCCTGACCGCTTCCATACCAGCTGGTGTTTCGATATTAGTATATAAACTATCTACATCGATAGTAAACAAGAAACAGTCAGGAGGGAGGGAAAGATTTTTAATCTTTTCGATGAAATCATAGGTGTCCCTAATGTAACTAGGGTGTCTGGTACTTATCGGATTGAGGAAATATTCGACATACTCTGCTGTGGCCTGTGTTTTCACTGCCCACAGTCAGAGACAATGGGGCGGCCTGGTGGCATCTCAAAAGGAACACTCCAGGTGTGTGGCTCCTTATGGATTTTAGGGAGGAGATAGAAATACCTGGGGCGTGGATCATCAGGACCCATCAGGTAAGTTTCTTGTTTTTTATTATGAAACCCTCTTCCCTTAATTTGGTAAGTATGTCCCGTACGACAGGAACCGTTTTCAGGAAGATAGGTTCTGAAAGTTTTTCATAATATTCTTCCTGGTTCAACTGCCGTTCCGCCTCCATTATGTATGCATATCGATCCATTATGACCACAGCACTGCCTTTTATCGGCTGGCTTGATCACAATGGACTTATTATTTTTTAATTTTAGCAAGGCCTGTTTTTCAGCCCGACTCAGGTTTGAAAACTACCCTGTATAATTCCAGGGTATGTTACTGATCGCATATTTGTCCGCTTCTGATTATCTGTCTGATGGTGTTTGGGACTTGAGATAATTTGGGAGTCCAGTTGGACTTCCCTGTGAACGGAGGAATTTCTCCCTCCTTCTCATATCTATAGAAGGCTGCCAAAAGCAGTCTCCTATGATATTGTTGTGTATCTGCAATCAGTTGTTTTTTTGTGTTTATGTTTTATTTTGGGTGTAGGGGATGAATGTAAGGCCCTTGCTTAATAATTGAAATTTGCCCTATTGTAGGTGTGAAGTGTTTGGACAGATCAAAACTTCACTCTTCCTATCCGATAATCCCGGTTTTGGGTTTATAGGGCGACCAAGTTTAAGTGCTCGACCCAGTGTTCAAATATGGCTCGAGCACAATTTAGTGTCCAGTTGTATTTGATCCTCGCCTACTCTGAATTGCGTATTTGGCAATAATGGTAGGTGAGGCATATTTCTGCCGAATGTGGCTATTAAGGCTATCCAGGATCAATTTGCTCGTCTCCCTCTTAATGTCCTGGAGAAATTGATGAGTGGGATCATGATGTCGGCATTGGGAAATTTCTCCCTCGCCCGCCTTCAGTGCCCGCTGCATTTCTTTAATAGCCGTTCAGCTTCATTTTTGACCCCGGTGGTTTATCCCAAAGGATAAAATCACTTTTTCCACAGTAACAAACACCCGTGCTTTTTTAATTAGGTTCTCTGCATGTCTAAATGTAGCACCTGGGTAGCTGTCCAATCTGGACATCCGCAAAGGAGTGATGAGGAAATCTACTCACATTGGAGTCCCCCAGAATGCAATATTTTTTACGTACACTGAGACCCCAATCAACTAGCTTCCTAACTGTACGTAGGTGTCTGATGGGGTTTATATGATTTCGGTGACTCGGACGGTGTGCTAGTAAGCACATTAGGATGATCTAAAGGGGGGTTCTGGGTAAAAAGATACCTCGCCACCTGGACCCCCGTGGGTGGACAAGGAGAATCCATGAGTGGGAGGGTGTCTAACTCCCCACGGTCATCCCTGAAAGTTAATGAAGAGGCTCTAGTTCAGTATCACTCTCATCGGACGAACTACTACTCTCCTGGATTGCATGTATTTTGGACCATTGGCGAGAAGTACTCCTCACGCGCGTCTAGCGCGTGGGAGAACCTCCTCACACGTGTCTACGGTGCGGGAGAACCTCCTCGCGTGGTTTATCAGTGTGGGCCACAGCATCCTGTGCCCGTGACCTTTCTGTGGGAACTGATACATCTATGGATGTTGTTTGGGTTTCCTGGTCACTATGAATTTCCAGGAGTTCTGAATGTTCGTCTGGATGTGCGACTGCTGGATTTTTCGGGGGAGACACTTCCACTGTAATGCGCCGCCTGGGCCGCGGAATCCTACGTGGAAGTGCAATTGGAAATGGAGAAGGGGAAGGAGGAGGTCTTCTCTCCCTAGTTACACTGGGTACCGGAGAAGAGGGTTCTGGGACCCGTGACAGGGGTGGGAAATCTTCCTCTGTGATTACAGAGGTAATCCTTTCTGTCTCTGTATCCCTGTCTCTCCGTCTTTCAGTCTGATCGAAAGACAGCAGGAGCGCCTCTACTTTCTTTATGGGCTCCTGCATGTGTCTTTTAGGGTATCTTCTCCTGTACCATTTTACTGCAACCTTCAAGGCTGTGTCCCAATCTCCAATTAATGCCTCCTGCAAGGTTTCACTCTCTTTCTCAATGAAATTTATATAGTGATCTTGCAGGATGAGGCGTGTAGTGTATGCCCAATTTTTGGCATTCCCTTCCAGGAGGGTTTTTGTTTCCGGTGTCAAATTAGCCGGTTTTATAACATTACCCAGAAAATCTGTGAGCCTGTTGAAAGTGGGAGGTTCTTCCTCCGCATGTATAGAGATCTTCTCTAAATGATGGAAGGATCTCAATAATTCAAGCAACTTCTTTACTAGGGCTCTAAATTTCTCATCCTGGGTATCCACAGTTTGTTTTTTATTTGTTCTGTCCCTCCTAGTTTGTTTGGGCTGTTTTTTCTGTTTTTTACCCTGTTTTTGTTTGGGATTTTTTTCTTTTATAGAACCCTGTCTTTTGCCACTAGTGGATCGTGGCTTGTATTGAGGGCTTTTGTATCTTGGAGCACGTCCCCTCTTTCTCCAGTAGGGGTCATAATTGCTCCAGTCAGGAATATAACTCTGGTAATCCTGCATGAATCTAGGGTAAAGTTCACTGTTTCTGAACTCCCTAGTGTATTGGGGAACTCTGTTTTCCCTATATCTGGCATTGTATTGATACCATTCTTCAGGGCGCGGGGATATCTGTCTCTCCATCTCCGATCATCAGGATGGGAGTATCTTTTTCGTCCGCCGCTCTGGATAGAATGGAGCCGCGGTATAATGACATATTTTAAATGAAAAGGCAAGTCTGTTGCAACGTTTCGGCTCTAAGAAGCCTTCATCATGGCATAGACTTGCCAAAAATAATTAATTATTGAGGTGTATGAATATATAAAAGAGTGTCTGTAAAATCAAACATAGAGAAAAGGAACAAAAACAATGAATACAGAAGAAAAGAAAAGTGTAATAAACTGAACAAAACAAGATACTCAACAGGGAGGAAAAGATTGTTATGCTAGAGAAGCTAGTTAGCAAAACAAACTCAAAAGAATGTGTGAAATATACACATGAAATGAGAAAATCTTTAGTCCTTCTGGATGAAAAGATGCAACCTGGCTGTTTAAGGGTAGAAAGACTAAGTCTTTTTAACAATCCCTGACCAGTACTGAACAATTTTTTCAAAGATAAGGCTCTAAACTCAACAATAGCTCAACCGTGTTTGCTCCTACAGCTCTCTGTCTCCAACTGAGAGGCTGCCTGCCTGTGTGTCACACACGCAGAGGCTAGGCTCCGCCCCCTTGTAAAAAAGGAAAAAAGAAAATAACAAGAAACTTTTCAGTGTGAGCTTATTTTTATTTTCCTCAACCTGGTTTTTTCCTCTCCTGATGAATTCTAATGTGGTCTTCTTGTATTCAAAAATTAATAATAAAGCAATAATTATTATTTTTTTGTTCCTTTTTTCACTCTTTATCCAGTTTAAAATAATTAGAGTGGATATAGATAAACCGGGTAAGTATGACCAGGTGAGTATTATTATCCAAGAAAAGGTATGAATATTGTCCATTCCATCATTTGTGTCAAGAGGTAAGTAAAGTCAGGTAAGTATGAGTAAATAGCCATTAACAATGAAGTAATTTTAATTATTCTCCATCCATATTTCACAGTCAATTGAATGAGATGACATATGTTTTTCTCTTTTTTGTCCTTTTTACAGGTTCCATGGATGATGCAGAAATGTCAATAGCCCGGCTATCGGAGGTGGCACTGGCCTAGGTTAGGTTAGGGGAAAAGACCGCGACACCAGGTCATGCACAGCCCCACGCTGGGAAACAAAGAGGAAAGAAATTAGATTAGGGTTAGAAAAACTTAGGGGTTTAAATTAAATTAAAATAGGGTTAGGATAAATTAGGGTTGGGAAAATTAGGGTAAAAAAAATAAGTATAATAAAAAAATTTATCAAAAATTAGGGTTGGGGAAAATCAGGGTTAAAGTAAAGGTTTATGGTTAGGGCTAATAAAGAATAGGGTTAGAAAGCTTAGGATAGTGAAAGGTTAAGGTTAGGGGTAAGAAGTTGGGGTTTAGGGGTAGAAAGCATAGAGTGAGCAAGCCCCAGCGGTCCACGTTGTGCACTGGCCTACCCCCACAGTCACCAAGCACTGACACCTCCGACTACAGGTTCTCCTGAACATGAGTATTAAATGACCCTGGACTGTTCATTCTCAAACCCCATGGATGCATGGAACTTAAATTGTGAATCCATGTCCTTTCTACCTGTTTTCTATTTTGGTGGGACCTACCCTCTATTGTGCTGTAATCCCATGACTTTAAGGGACTCCATTCCATGTTTCTATAAAATGTTGGACAACTATGGTGTGCGATCTCTTTCTTGTTTTTAATGTTATATCTGTGTTGTGTCAGGCCTAGTCGTCAAAGTATTTCTAGTCTCCCCCACATACTGTTTATTGCACTTTGTGCAATAAATTAAATAGACACAATTACCTGTGTCATGTTTTACAAGCCGGGGAAATCTCATAAAATGGTTTTCGTTTGTGGATTTTGAATCCATCGCTTTGGCCTAAATTCCCCGGGTGGGGCATGTTTCCTCTTTTCCTCTTCCGAGGGAGGTAACCTGCTTCTGACTAGAATATCTTTAAGATTTAGATTTTGCGGTAGGGCCGAAATGATTTTATGGTTGTCCAACACTTTTTTTTGCCATCAGGAATCGATGAAAATTGGATTTCATCAACCTGTTTAAGTGGACACTTCCTTTAGAGAAGGTTGTGATTAATGGGATCATCTCCCTGCTATCGTTTTTTCTCTTTTCGAGAAATCGATCCTCACAACTTCTCAGGAAGGAACGGGAATAACCTCGTTTCCGGAGTGCCGAAAAGAGAGTGCTTTTCGCCTCCAGGAAATCCTCGGGCTGGGTACATATTCTGTGAAATCTCTGTACCTGGGATTTCACAATACCCCTAAAAGTATGTTTAGGGTGATAGCTTGATTTGTGGAGAAGTGCATGTGTGTCAGTGTCTTTAAAATAGACTCTGACATCCAATTTGCCTGTCTCCACAAACCCCTTGCCCTTGTAAGTAACAGTATCCAAAAAGTTAACTCCCGCTCTGTCCAACGTGTATTTGATTTTTATGGAACGGTGAAAATTGTTTAGGTGGGCCGCAAACTGTTTAAAATATTCCTCTGTTCCAGTCCAGACACCCCAAATGTCATCGAGAAACCTATAATAACTAAAGGGTTTAAATTCCCAAGCAGCCAGCGCCTTTTCCTCCCATCTTGCCATAAATATATTGGCATAGGAAGGGGCAAACTTTTTGCCCATGGCTGTGCCTTTGACCTGAAGGTAATGCTTGGAGTTGAATTCAAAATCATTTTTGGTAAGATTAATCTCCAGTAATTTTAGAATCGCATCCTCAGGTCTGTTTTTGTCCGGGAATCTAATAAACCACTCTCTGACCGCTTCCATACCAGCTGGTGTTTCGATATTAGTATATAAACTATCTACATCGATAGTAAACAAGAAACAGTCAGGAGGGAGGGAAAGATTTTTAATCTTTTCGATGAAATCATAGGTGTCCCTAATGTAACTAGGGTGTCTGGTACTTATCGGATTGAGGAAATATTCGACATACTCTGCTGTGGCCTGTGTTTCACTGCCACAGTCAGAGACAATGGGGCGGCCTGGTGGCATCTCAAAAGGAACACTCCAGGTGTGTGGCTCCTTATGGATTTTAGGGAGGAGATAGAAATACCTGGGGCGTGGATCATCAGGACCCATCAGGTAAGTTTCTTGTTTTTTATTTATGAAACCCTCTTCCCTTAATTTGGTAAGTATGTCCCGTACGACAGGAACCGTTTTCAGGAAGATAGGTTCTGAAAGTTTTTCATAATATTCTTCCTGGTTCAACTGCCGTTCCGCCTCCATTATGTATGCATATCGATCCATTATGACCACAGCACTGCCTTTATCGGCTGGCTTGATCACAATGGACCTATTATTTTTTAATTTTAGCAAGGCCTGTTTTTCATCCCGGACTCAGGTTTGAAACTACCCTGTAATTCCAGGGTATGTTACTGATCGCATATTTGTCCGCTCTGATTATCTGTCTGATGGTGTTTGGGACTTGAGATAATTTGGGAGTCCAGTTGGACTTCCCTGTGAACGGAGGAATTTCTCCCTCCTTCTCATATCTATAGAAGGCTGCCAAAAGCAGTCTCCTATGATATTGTTGTGTATCTGCAATCAGTTGTTTTTTTGTGTTTATGTTTATTTTGGGTGTAGGGATGAATGTAAGGCCCTTGCTTAATAATTGAATTTGCCCTATTGTAGGTGTGAAGTGTTTGGACAGATTCAAAACTTCACTCTTCCTATCCGATAATCCCGGTTTTGGGTTTATAGGGCGACCAAGTTTAAGTGCTCGACCCAGTGTTCAAATATGGCTCGAGCACAATTTAGTGTCCAGTGTATTTGATCCTCGCCTACTCTGAATTGCGTATTTGGCAATAATGGTAGGTGAGGCATATTTCTCCGAATGTGGCTATTAAGGCTATCCAGGATCATTTGCTCTTCTCCTCTTAATGTCCTGGAGAAATTGATGAGTGGGATCATGATGTCGGCATTGGGAAATTTCTCCCTCGCCGCCTTCAGTGCCCGCTGCATTTCTTTAATAGCCGTCAGCTTCATTTTTTGACCCCGGTGGTTTATCCCAAAGGATAAAATCACTTTTTCCACAGTAACAAACACCCGTGCTTTTTTAATTAGGTTCTCTGCATGTCTAAATGTAGCACCTGGGTAGCTGTCAATCTGGACATCCGCAAAGGAGTGATGAGGAAATCTACTCACATTGGAGTCCCCCAGAATGCAATATTTTTTACGTACACTGAGACCCCAATCAACTAGCTTCCTAACTGTACGTAGGTGTCTGATGGGTTTATATGATTTCGGTGACTCGGACGGTGTGCTAGTAAGCACATTAGGATGATCTAAAGGGGGTTCTGGTAAAAGATAACCTCCCACCTGGACCCCCGTGGGTGGACAAGGAGAATCCATGAGTGGGAGGGTGTCTAACTCCCCACGGTCATCCTGAAAGTTAATGAGAGGCTCTAGTTCAGTATCACTCTCATCGGACGAACTACTACTCTCCTGGATTGCATGTATTTTGACCATTGGCGAGAAGTACTCCTCACGCGCGTCTACGCGTGGGAGAACCTCCTCACACGTGTCTACGTGCGGGAGAACCTCCTCGCGTGGTTTATCAGTGTGGGCCACAGCATCCTGTGCCCGTGACCTTTCTGTGGGAACTGATACATCTATGGATGTTGTTTGGGTTTCCTGGTCACTATGAATTTCCAGGAGTTCTGAATGTTCGTCTGGATGTGCGACTGCTGGATTTTTCGGGGGAGACACTTCCACTGTAATGCGCCGCCTGGGCCGCGGAATCCTACGTGGAAGTGCAATTGGAAATGGAGAAGGGGAAGGAGGAGGTCTTCTCTCCCTAGTTACACTGGGTACCGGAGAAGAGGGTTCTGGGACCCGTGACAGGGGTGGGAAATCTTCCTCTGTGATTACAGAGGTAATCCTTTCTGTCTCTGTATCCCTGTCTCTCCGTCTTTCAGTCTGATCGAAAGACAGCAGGAGCGCCTCTACTTTCTTTATGGGCTCCTGCATGTGTCTTTTAGGGTATCTTCTCCTGTACCATTTTACTGCAACCTTCAAGGCTGTGTCCCAATCTCCAATTAATGCCTCCTGCAAGGTTTCACTCTCTTTCTCAATGAAATTTATATAGTGATCTTGCAGGATGAGGCGTGTAGTGTATGCCCAATTTTTGGCATTCCCTTCCAGGAGGGTTTTTGTTTCCGGTGTCAAATTAGCCGGTTTTATAACATTACCCAGAAAATCTGTGAGCCTGTTGAAAGTGGGAGGTTCTTCCTCCGCATGTATAGAGATCTTCTCTAAATGATGGAAGGATCTCAATAATTCAAGCAACTTCTTTACTAGGGCTCTAAATTTCTCATCCTGGGTATCCACAGTTTGTTTTTTATTTGTTCTGTCCCTCCTAGTTTGTTTGGGCTGTTTTTTCTGTTTTTTACCCTGTTTTTGTTTGGGATTTTTTTCTTTTATAGAACCCTGTCTTTTGCCACTAGTGGATCGTGGCTTGTATTGAGGGCTTTTGTATCTTGGAGCACGTCCCCTCTTTCTCCAGTAGGGGTCATAATTGCTCCAGTCAGGAATATAACTCTGGTAATCCTGCATGAATCTAGGGTAAAGTTCACTGTTTCTGAACTCCCTAGTGTATTGGGGAACTCTGTTTTCCCTATATCTGGCATTGTATTGATACCATTCTTCAGGGCGGGGATATCTGTCTCTCCATCTCCGATCATCAGGATGGGAGTATCTTTTTCGTCCCCGCTCTGGATAGAATGGACCGCGGTATAATGACATATTTAAATGAAAAGGCAAGTCTGTTGCAACGTTTCGGCTCTAAGAAGCCTTCATCAGGCATAGACTTGCCAAAAATAATTAATTATTGAAGGTGTATGAATATATAAAAGAGTGTCTGTAAATCAAAAATATGAGAAAAGGAACAAAAACAATGAATACAGAAGAAAAGAAAAGTGTAATAAACTAAACAAAACAAGATACTCAACAGGGAGGAAAGATTGTTATGCTAGAGAAGCTAGTTAGCAAAACAAACTCAAAAGAAATGTGGAAATATACACATAAATGAGGAAAATCTTTAGTCCTTCTGGATAAAAAGTTCAACCTGGCTGTTAAGGGTAGAAAGACTAAAGTCTTTTAACAATCCCTGACCAGTACTGAACAATTTTTTTCCAAAGATAGGCTCTAAACTCAACAATAGCTCAACCGTGTTGCTCCTACAGCTCTCTGTCTCCAACTGAGAGGCTGCCTGCCTGTGTGTCACACACGCAGAGGCTAGGCTCCGCCCCCTTGTAAAAAAGGAAAAAAGAAAATAACAAGAAACTTTTCAGTGTGGAGCTTATTTTTATTT
>CM059204.1:48302693-48393616 GCA_030347435.1 Clarias fuscus | reverse complement strand
CTAACCCTAACCCTAACCCTAACCCTAACCCTAACCCTAACCCTAACCCTAACCCTAACCCTAACCCTAACCCTAACCCTAACCCTAACCCTAACCCTAACCCTAACCCTAACCCTAACCCTAACCCTAACCCTAACCCTAACCCTAACCCTAACCCTAACCCTAACCCTAACCCTAACCCTAACCCTAACCCTAACCCTAACCCTAACCCTAACCCTAACCCTAACCCTAACCCTAACCCTAACCCTAACCCTAACCCTAACCCTAACCCTAACCCTAACCCTAACCCTAACCCTAACCCTAACCCTAACCCTAACCCTAACCCTAACCCTAACCCTAACCCTAACCCTAACCCTAACCCTAACCCTAACCCTAACCCTAACCCTAACCCTAACCCTAACCCTAACCCTAACCCTAACCCTAACCCTAACCCTAACCCTAACCCTAACCCTAACCCTAACCCTAACCCTAACCCTAACCCTAACCCTAACCCTAACCCTAACCCTAACCCTAACCCTAACCCTAACCCTAACCCTAACCCTAACCCTAACCCTAACCCTAACCCTAACCCTAACCCTAACCCTAACCCTAACCCTAACCCTAACCCTAACCCTAACCCTAACCCTAACCCTAACCCTAACCCTAACCCTAACCCTAACCCTAACCCTAACCCTAACCCTAACCCTAACCCTAACCCTAACCCTAACCCTAACCCTAACCCTAACCCTAACCCTAACCCTAACCCTAACCCTAACCCTAACCCTAACCCTAACCCTAACCCTAACCCTAACCCTAACCCTAACCCTAACCCTAACCCTAACCCTAACCCTAACCCTAACCCTAACCCTAACCCTAACCCTAACCCTAACCCTAACCCTAACCCTAACCCTAACCCTAACCCTAACCCTAACCCTAACCCTAACCCTAACCCTAACCCTAACCCTAACCCTAACCCTAACCCTAACCCTAACCCTAACCCTAACCCTAACCCTAACCCTAACCCTAACCCTAACCCTAACCCTAACCCTAACCCTAACCCTAACCCTAACCCTAACCCTAACCCTAACCCTAACCCTAACCCTAACCCTAACCCTAACCCTAACCCTAACCCTAACCCTAACCCTAACCCTAACCCTAACCCTAACCCTAACCCTAACCCTAACCCTAACCCTAACCCTAACCCTAACCCTAACCCTAACCCTAACCCTAACCCTAACCCTAACCCTAACCCTAACCCTAACCCTAACCCTAACCCTAACCCTAACCCTAACCCTAACCCTAACCCTAACCCTAACCCTAACCCTAACCCTAACCCTAACCCTAACCCTAACCCTAACCCTAACCCTAACCCTAACCCAAAACCTAACCCTAACCCTAACCCTAACCCTAACCCTAACCCTAACCCTAACCCTAACCCTAACCCAAAACCTAACCTTAACCGCTAGACCCTACAACTAACCCTAAATTCTAATCCCCAAAACTGAAGCCTAATAGGCCTATCCCTTAACCCTATCTAGTTTTAACCCTAAATACTTTAAACCCTATCCTAAATACTTTAAACCCTATCTAGTTCTAACCCTAAATACTTTATATAATTTGCTTTAAGCTTGGGGTTTCATTTTTATCAATAGAATTAATGGGCTTAATTATGACATAAAGAAAAAATAAAAAATTAAACATATTTGAAATAGGGAAATAAAGGGTTAAATAAATGGTAAAATACTTCAAAAAAATAATATAGGCTTAAGTCTTAATTTATTTTAAAAGAAAATAATTTGGGTGGCTTACAGAAAATAAAAAATACAAAATACAAAATGTTTTAAACTGGAAGGAGAAGAAAAAATACTTGGAGTAAATTTAAAGTCTTCATTTCTGTTTTCACTGCAAGAGGAGAAACACTATACTCACTTGCCAAAAAGCCTTAGTCTGTTTTGTTTGATAAAGTGCCCTTGCCTGAAGAAGACCGCAGAGGTCGAAACGTTGCAACTGGGCACAGTTTCTTTTGAGCTTTATTTTATTTCATTTAATGGCCAAAATAAATCTAAGTTGATTTAATATTCATTACAAAAATATATCTAAGTTGATTTTCTTTTTCATTATAACTCTAAGTACACAGGTTGATTTGATTTTTACAAAAATAAATCTAAGTTGATGTTCATTGGATCTTCATAATAAGTCTAAGTTGATCGGATTTTCATTATAAATCTAAGTATAAAAGTAAATCTAAGTTGGTTTGATATAAGTCTAAGTTGAGTTGAGTTTTATTACAGTACAAAAATAAATCTAATTTGATTTGCTTTGCATAATAAATCTAAGTGTACAAAAATAAATCTAAGTTCATTTGATTTTCATAATAAATCTAAGTTGATACAAAAATAAATCTAAAGTTTACTTTATCTGATTGCATTTGATTTCATCACAAACTGATAGATATGAGTTACAGAACTCAGGAAAAATGGACGGAGGTCCATTATAAAAAACAAAGACGATATCCAGGGGATCGACTGAGGGTGGGGTCCCGGGGGATGGCCCGTGCATTTCTGGTCCCTCGTGAGGGGGTACCGATTAATTACTTTGACCCTAACCCTAACCCTAACCCTAACCCTAACCCTAACCCTAACCCTAACCCTAACCCTAACCCTAACCCTAACCCTAACCCTAGGATATCGTTGGATTAAAGGGGACTTTAATCTTAGCTCACACCCTTAATCCTAAATAGAATTTTGTGCCGTTCCAATCTCTGAACCCAAAACATAACCGTCAGTGTCTTCAACCGCTAGTTCTAACCGTAAGCCTAAACCTTTAACCTAACCATAACCATTAATTAGGAACTTAGCTTTTAGAACTTTATAGCTAAACTTAACCGTTAGTTTTGAACTCTAGACCTAAACTTTAACCCTAAACATAACCGTTCGTTTAAAATCCTAATTCCAGAACCCTAGGTCAGCAGAACCCTTATTTTCTATAACCCTACTGTTTTCTGACCTCTAGCTTTTAACTTCAGCTTTCAGGTCTGCAGAGTACCGAGTCTTCCTCACCTATCCCCCAACCTACCCTACCCCCCTCTTTCCTTGCCTTGGACCCTGTCCCGGGACCGTCTCCCTTTTTGTCTTTTATCCTACCCCCTTTCCACAACCCTTACCTTACTCGGTGCTCATGTATGACCTTAAAGCCACGGGCGTTCACCATATAGAATCCTAAGCCTCACTTTAACCATAGGCGTCGTATAATGTCGGAAACCTAATTAGAAATGACCCCGAATCGTAACCCCCAGGCCCTGATTTTAATTTCAACCCTACTAAGGGTGTTTGGGCTCATGGAGGGACTTTACAACAGCTTACTCAAAAGCGAAACCTTTAGCTTTGAAACTCTAAATAGGCGACATCAGTCGACCGTCATGTTGGAGGAGGCTGAAAATGAGGCCTGAGTGGCTGGCCCGTGCACAACGCATGTTCCGGGTCTTTCCCGGGTCTGCGGATTTTTTTACCCTAACCTAACCCTAACCATAACCCTAACCCTAACCCTAACCCTAACCCTAACCCTAACCCTAACCCTAACCCTAACCCTAACCATAACCCCTAAAAACCTAACCCCTAATAATAATCCTAAACTTAACCCAACCTCAATCCTAAGCCCTAAACCTAACCACAAAACCAAACACAAACTCTTAACCCTAACCGTGAGACCCCTAAAAAAAACTAAACCCTAATCCTAATCCTAAAATCTAACCACAACCTTAAATTTCAACCCTATCCCTTGAGTCTTATCTCGGAATTCCTGAATCCAAAATTTAAACCCCAAAAAGACTTAACCCTAAGCCCCAAACTCAAGCTTACTTTGTTTAGTTTCTAACCCTAAGTATATAAAAAAAAATTTTCAAACATATAAACATACTATTTCACCCATAAAAAAGGTATAATAATTATAATAATAAATATTCATAATGAGCAAAAGAAAGAATATAGGGAATAAATTAGTTAAAATATCTTAAAAAATAAAATAAATGGTAAAATACTTAAAATAAATATAGGGGATAAAGTTTTTCACATTTAAAACCGATTTGAATTGGTCTAGGTAATACAAAATATTTTTTAGAAAATAAATACAAACTGGCTTAAACTTGGATCAGGAGCAAAAAATATTTTTTAAGGATATTTTAAGGTGGGAGGAGTTATAGAGGGGAGGAGTATATATATAGGGGTGAGGAAAATGGGACTTTATTATCATTTCTGCTTTGACTGTGAGAGGAGAAACATTGACTTACCTGCTAAAAGCCTGTAGTTTTTTTTGGTTTTAGTGCCCTTGCCTGAAGAAGACCATTTTCGGTCGAAACGTTGCGACTGGGCACATTTTAGTTTTCAACTTTTGGGAGTTTTTTCATTTTATTTTATTTTTGACATATAAATATATATATTTTTTCACTATAGCATAAAAATAAATCTAATTTATCTAAAATCTAGTAAATCTGATTTTATTTGAATTCATTTGATTTTATTTGGTTTGAATTCATTAAAGATTTTGAAGGTATGAGCTATAGAGCTCAAGAACAGTGGACGGAGGTCCACTATAAAAGACAGGGACGACGTCCCGTTCAACAAACACGATCCGGGGATCGACTGCGAGCGGGGTCCCGGGGGATGGCCCGTGCATTTCCGGTCCCTCGTGAGAGGGCACTGGTTAAACACTATGTTCCTAACCGGCCTGTGCCTCCCTTGGTTCGCTCTGCTCCAGTCCGACCCCCGATCCCCTCAAGACACCCGGGATCCCAAACGAGATCCTATGCGGACGTAGTCCGCCAGTACAATCCCCAACCTGCACAAAATCGGTTTTATCGCCCCCATTACCAGAGCGATGCAATTTTGCAACGCAGACAGTTCTCTACAGTCAGACAACAACAGTTTCCACCCACTGACCCCAAGTTTGCAAAACTGGTGCGTTCCTTATACAAGATAATCAAAATGGTGCACCATCTGCAAAATGTTTCCCCAAAACCGGATCAAGCAGGTCCAAGGATGATCGCTAACATGGTGGCCATCTTGGCCTCCATGATCAAGCCAGCGGTACCAACCCAAAAGACCACAGATATGATAGTGGGGAACGCCAAGAATTGGGGTCACAACACATTGATCATTTTGGAAGACCATTATAGGGAGGGATTAGATGTCATGCTGAGAGACTTGTCTAAAGAATTGGACTCCAATTGGAAAACTGCGTTTGAGGTGGCCACAAGGTGGGCCAGACGTAATTTCACCAGGATCACACAGGAGGTCTTGGACCATGCGGAGGCTTTGATTATGACCTGTGGGGAGATTGAGGGGGAACAGGTTGCACAAACGGTGGACTTAAACAAGGACCACCAACAGGAAGACGTGCAATCCAGGAGGAGGGGCCGGGGAGCTGTGCTTCCGGAATCCCAGACAGAATTCCTGGAAGAAATAATAGAGTTCCCCTCAAACTCAGATCCAGTAGTCCCACGCCAGAAAACTCCTCCACAGCAGAATTTTAATCAGGACCCTGATCCATGTGGAGTTTTATTGCTGCCTCGTGGCACATGCACAGTGGCCACAATGACAGAACAAGTGACCGAGAGCTTAGTGGAATGGGGGGACGTGGATAAGGAGGAATCCTTTCCCTTGTTGGACCAGGGGTCACCTAGGCCACAGAGAGCTTCACTGAGGCCTCAGAGGCAACCTTCACAGGAAGGAACTGTTGGACAACAAGACAAGGTTAGAATTGTTCCGACTGAAAAAGACAGGGAGCAATCACAGGCTATGACTGAGCAACCCCTATTGTTCGACAAAGACCAGCTAATGGACTTAGATGGAACCCCACCACTAAGGCCCCATGTTCTATTGCATGACGCTCAGGTACACAGAGATGGAGGATCAGTACTTGACCTTTTGGAAGATCTGCAAGACCCTATAACTCAAGATCAGACAGGAAGTGACACTTCCAGTTCTGAATCTCAGGTCTACAGACCCACTAGGCACATAAACACACATCATAAGATGGATGACTGGACTCTTAGTGCCAGAAAAAAATGGATTATCATTGGAGATTCCAACCTAGCCCGACTTCCAGCACACTCCATCTCAGACCTACAGATAGATAGTTATCCAGGAGCAAATTTCCGACATGCTGAGGCCATACTGGCCAAGAAGACTGGCCAGGTTATGGTGGAAAAATTGGTCTTGGCATTTGGCCTGAATAGTAGGGCACAGAAGGCCAAGGAAACTGCCATCAAGCAATTGCAAGCTGCAGTTAGGATGGCAAAGAGGAAGTTTCCATTTGCAGAGATCTGGATCCCAATGGTTAACTATTCATCTTCCCTACCTCTTCATGAACGAGAGACCCTTCACAGACTAAACATACACATTTCCAAGAATATGCCGTTTATCAAGCCCCTGAATAGATCCAAGTTCCATACAAAGGAGGACCAAATACACTGGACAAGGGAAACGGCTCGAGCCATTTTTAATCATTGGGTCACATATTTAAACTTAGAAGCCCCGTAAGCCTCTTGGAGGAGGGGCAGAGGGGTTCTCGACCCCTATCTTCCCAAAATGTAATTATTTTGGCAAATAATTTTTATCCTACTAAGGCACAATTGGATCTCCTAAATAAGGGATTAACCTTCATACCAGCAGTCAACATAGGGAAGAATCAAAGAAACCAACTACAATTGGATATTCAAAATTATCATAGAAAAGTAAAACTAGCAGTGTTCTTTAAGGACAATCACAATAATGATAGTACAGAATTGGCCCCATTTATGCCAAAATCAATCTGGACACCACCAGAAGAGAAGTTGCCTGAGGAAATCGGGCTCTTAGTGACCAAAGATCAGGAGGATCTTATGAGAGGATATAAATTTCATAGAGAAAAGTCAAATTTAACACAAGAGGAAGTGAAGGCACTCAGAGATTTAAGAAATAACAAACACATTGTCATTAAGCCCGCGGACAAGGGCAGTGCGGTGGTGATCATGGGCCGAGACCAATATGTTTTTGAGGTTCAACGACAATTAAACGATCAGACTTATTATAAAAAATTGAAAGAACCTATTTACTTAAAAACGATACCAACAGTTCATGCAATTATAGACACGTTAAAAAACAAGGGATTCATAAATAGTAAACAAAGACAGTATCTAAAAGGGGACAAGGAACCTAGAGAACGGAGATTTTATATTTTACCTAAAATTCATAAGGACCCTAAAAAGTGGACTGTACCACACAAGATACCGCCAGGACGGCCGATCGTCTCTGATTGTGGGTCTGAAACATATCAAACAGCAGAATTCATAGATTATTATCTCAACCCATTATCCACCATACACCCATCATACGTGAAGGATACATACCACTTTGTAGAGATGGTTAAAAAATTAAAAATTCCAAAACAAGCTATGTTTTTTAGTATAGATGTAGACAGTTTATATACAAACATAGACATAAAATCAGGATTGGACACAGTTAAAAAGATTTTCCAAAAAAATCCAAACCCCAACAGACCAGATGATGAGATTTTACAATTATTAGAGATTAATTTAACCAAAAACGATTTCTTATTTGATGGGGAATATTTCTTACAAATTAAGGGAACAGCAATGGGGAAAAAGTTTGCCCCCGCATATGCAAATATATTTATGGCATATTGGGAAGAAGAAGCACTTGCAAAATGCCATAGAAAGCCTCTTCATTATCTAAGGTACTTAGATGATATCTGGGGGGTTTGGTGTCATTCGATAGAAGATTTTGAAGAATTCATGGGGATTCTAAACAGTCATGATCCTTCAATAAAGCTCAAACATACAACACACCATCAGTCTATAGATTTCTTGGACACCACAGTCTACAAAGGATCAGCATTCGAGCAACATAATAAATTGGAGATCAAAGTTTTCTTCAAAGAAACTGATACTCATGCTCTATTGTTTAAAACCAGTTTTCACCCACAACACACTTTTAAGGGATTAGTCAAGTCACAGTTGTTACGTTTTTATAGGATTTGTACACAAAAAAGTAACTTTTGGGAAGCAGTTAAAATTTTATTTGGGGCCTTGAGGAAAAGAGGGTACTCAAGGTCATTTTTGAGACAATGTCTTAGCACATTTAAGGATGTAAAAACCACAATCAACAAGGAAATAGTTCCACTGATTACCCGGTATTCAACAATGAGTAAGATCCTAAACAGGAAAATGAAAAACAATTATGAAACATTTATTCTCAATACAGGAGTGTTGGTAGATCATTATGTTATTTCAGCATATAGGAAAAACAAAAACCTTAGAGATTATCTAGTCAGAGCCAAACTCGAACCTGTACAACCGACTAAACGGTCACCCAAATTGGATTCATTTTTCGTATTGACATACGTCAGAAATAGAACAAATAAAAGTATTTACAAAATTGATCAAAAGTTTACGCCACAAACACACAATTGTGTTTATATGATTGTTTGCTCAAAGTGCAATAAACAATACATTGGAGAAACGGGCAATTCACTCAGAACAAGGATGTGGCAACATAGATATCTTATCAAACATAGAAAAAAGATGGATACTCCCTTAGTTAGACATTTTATTTTACATGGCATACAGGCACTTAGAATAGCAGGTTTACAAAGTAATTCATGCTGGACAGATAGACAAAGGAAGAGCTTCGAAAGACGATGGATTTATAGACTACAAACACAAGAGCCAATAGGCCTTAATATCAAATACAACTAAGCTGATAGTAAGAATACATCCAAAACAAGGGAATGTCGCAGTCAGAGCACAAGTGATATTAACCTCAACCGTAAGCCCCTAAAAAATCTAACCCTTAATCCTAAACCTAACCTTAACCTCAATATTAGGCCCTAAACCTAACCACAAAACCAAACCCGAATTTCCAAACCATAACCCCTAAAAACCTAACCCCTAATAATAATCCTAAACTTAACCCAACCTCAATCCTAAGCCCTAAACCTAACCACAAAACCAAACACAAACTCTTAACCCTAACCGTGAGACCCCTAAAAAAAACTAAACCCTAATCCTAATCCTAAAATCTAACCACAACCTTAAATTTCAACCCTATCCCTTGAGTCTTATCTCGGAATTCCTGAATCCAAAATTTAAACCCCAAAAAGACTTAACCCTAAGCCCCAAACTCAAGCTTACTTTGTTTAGTTTCTAACCCTAAGTATATAAAAAAAAATTTTCAAACATATAAACATACTATTTCACCCATAAAAAAGGTATAATAATTATAATAATAAATATTCATAATGAGCAAAAGAAAGAATATAGGGAATAAATTAGTTAAAATATCTTAAAAAATAAAATAAATGGTAAAATACTTAAAATAAATATAGGGGATAAAGTTTTTCACATTTAAAACCGATTTGAATTGGTCTAGGTAATACAAAATATTTTTTAGAAAATAAATACAAACTGGCTTAAACTTGGATCAGGAGCAAAAAATATTTTTTAAGGATATTTTAAGGTGGGAGGAGTTATAGAGGGGAGGAGTATATATATAGGGGTGAGGAAAATGGGACTTTATTATCATTTCTGCTTTGACTGTGAGAGGAGAAACATTGACTTACCTGCTAAAAGCCTGTAGTTTTTTTTGGTTTTAGTGCCCTTGCCTGAAGAAGACCATTTTCGGTCGAAACGTTGCGACTGGGCACATTTTAGTTTTCAACTTTTGGGAGTTTTTTCATTTTATTTTATTTTTGACATATAAATATATATATTTTTTCACTATAGCATAAAAATAAATCTAATTTATCTAAAATCTAGTAAATCTGATTTTATTTGAATTCATTTGATTTTATTTGGTTTGAATTCATTAAAGATTTTGAAGGTATGAGCTATAGAGCTCAAGAACAGTGGACGGAGGTCCACTATAAAAGACAGGGACGACGTCCCGTTCAACAAACACGATCCGGGGATCGACTGCGAGCGGGGTCCCGGGGGATGGCCCGTGCATTTCCGGTCCCTCGTGAGAGGGCACTGGTTAAACACTATGTTCCTAACCGGCCTGTGCCTCCCTTGGTTCGCTCTGCTCCAGTCCGACCCCCGATCCCCTCAAGACACCCGGGATCCCAAACGAGATCCTATGCGGACGTAGTCCGCCAGTACAATCCCCAACCTGCACAAAATCGGTTTTATCGCCCCCATTACCAGAGCGATGCAATTTTGCAACGCAGACAGTTCTCTACAGTCAGACAACAACAGTTTCCACCCACTGACCCCAAGTTTGCAAAACTGGTGCGTTCCTTATACAAGATAATCAAAATGGTGCACCATCTGCAAAATGTTTCCCCAAAACCGGATCAAGCAGGTCCAAGGATGATCGCTAACATGGTGGCCATCTTGGCCTCCATGATCAAGCCAGCGGTACCAACCCAAAAGACCACAGATATGATAGTGGGGAACGCCAAGAATTGGGGTCACAACACATTGATCATTTTGGAAGACCATTATAGGGAGGGATTAGATGTCATGCTGAGAGACTTGTCTAAAGAATTGGACTCCAATTGGAAAACTGCGTTTGAGGTGGCCACAAGGTGGGCCAGACGTAATTTCACCAGGATCACACAGGAGGTCTTGGACCATGCGGAGGCTTTGATTATGACCTGTGGGGAGATTGAGGGGGAACAGGTTGCACAAACGGTGGACTTAAACAAGGACCACCAACAGGAAGACGTGCAATCCAGGAGGAGGGGCCGGGGAGCTGTGCTTCCGGAATCCCAGACAGAATTCCTGGAAGAAATAATAGAGTTCCCCTCAAACTCAGATCCAGTAGTCCCACGCCAGAAAACTCCTCCACAGCAGAATTTTAATCAGGACCCTGATCCATGTGGAGTTTTATTGCTGCCTCGTGGCACATGCACAGTGGCCACAATGACAGAACAAGTGACCGAGAGCTTAGTGGAATGGGGGGACGTGGATAAGGAGGAATCCTTTCCCTTGTTGGACCAGGGGTCACCTAGGCCACAGAGAGCTTCACTGAGGCCTCAGAGGCAACCTTCACAGGAAGGAACTGTTGGACAACAAGACAAGGTTAGAATTGTTCCGACTGAAAAAGACAGGGAGCAATCACAGGCTATGACTGAGCAACCCCTATTGTTCGACAAAGACCAGCTAATGGACTTAGATGGAACCCCACCACTAAGGCCCCATGTTCTATTGCATGACGCTCAGGTACACAGAGATGGAGGATCAGTACTTGACCTTTTGGAAGATCTGCAAGACCCTATAACTCAAGATCAGACAGGAAGTGACACTTCCAGTTCTGAATCTCAGGTCTACAGACCCACTAGGCACATAAACACACATCATAAGATGGATGACTGGACTCTTAGTGCCAGAAAAAAATGGATTATCATTGGAGATTCCAACCTAGCCCGACTTCCAGCACACTCCATCTCAGACCTACAGATAGATAGTTATCCAGGAGCAAATTTCCGACATGCTGAGGCCATACTGGCCAAGAAGACTGGCCAGGTTATGGTGGAAAAATTGGTCTTGGCATTTGGCCTGAATAGTAGGGCACAGAAGGCCAAGGAAACTGCCATCAAGCAATTGCAAGCTGCAGTTAGGATGGCAAAGAGGAAGTTTCCATTTGCAGAGATCTGGATCCCAATGGTTAACTATTCATCTTCCCTACCTCTTCATGAACGAGAGACCCTTCACAGACTAAACATACACATTTCCAAGAATATGCCGTTTATCAAGCCCCTGAATAGATCCAAGTTCCATACAAAGGAGGACCAAATACACTGGACAAGGGAAACGGCTCGAGCCATTTTTAATCATTGGGTCACATATTTAAACTTAGAAGCCCCGTAAGCCTCTTGGAGGAGGGGCAGAGGGGTTCTCGACCCCTATCTTCCCAAAATGTAATTATTTTGGCAAATAATTTTTATCCTACTAAGGCACAATTGGATCTCCTAAATAAGGGATTAACCTTCATACCAGCAGTCAACATAGGGAAGAATCAAAGAAACCAACTACAATTGGATATTCAAAATTATCATAGAAAAGTAAAACTAGCAGTGTTCTTTAAGGACAATCACAATAATGATAGTACAGAATTGGCCCCATTTATGCCAAAATCAATCTGGACACCACCAGAAGAGAAGTTGCCTGAGGAAATCGGGCTCTTAGTGACCAAAGATCAGGAGGATCTTATGAGAGGATATAAATTTCATAGAGAAAAGTCAAATTTAACACAAGAGGAAGTGAAGGCACTCAGAGATTTAAGAAATAACAAACACATTGTCATTAAGCCCGCGGACAAGGGCAGTGCGGTGGTGATCATGGGCCGAGACCAATATGTTTTTGAGGTTCAACGACAATTAAACGATCAGACTTATTATAAAAAATTGAAAGAACCTATTTACTTAAAAACGATACCAACAGTTCATGCAATTATAGACACGTTAAAAAACAAGGGATTCATAAATAGTAAACAAAGACAGTATCTAAAAGGGGACAAGGAACCTAGAGAACGGAGATTTTATATTTTACCTAAAATTCATAAGGACCCTAAAAAGTGGACTGTACCACACAAGATACCGCCAGGACGGCCGATCGTCTCTGATTGTGGGTCTGAAACATATCAAACAGCAGAATTCATAGATTATTATCTCAACCCATTATCCACCATACACCCATCATACGTGAAGGATACATACCACTTTGTAGAGATGGTTAAAAAATTAAAAATTCCAAAACAAGCTATGTTTTTTAGTATAGATGTAGACAGTTTATATACAAACATAGACATAAAATCAGGATTGGACACAGTTAAAAAGATTTTCCAAAAAAATCCAAACCCCAACAGACCAGATGATGAGATTTTACAATTATTAGAGATTAATTTAACCAAAAACGATTTCTTATTTGATGGGGAATATTTCTTACAAATTAAGGGAACAGCAATGGGGAAAAAGTTTGCCCCCGCATATGCAAATATATTTATGGCATATTGGGAAGAAGAAGCACTTGCAAAATGCCATAGAAAGCCTCTTCATTATCTAAGGTACTTAGATGATATCTGGGGGGTTTGGTGTCATTCGATAGAAGATTTTGAAGAATTCATGGGGATTCTAAACAGTCATGATCCTTCAATAAAGCTCAAACATACAACACACCATCAGTCTATAGATTTCTTGGACACCACAGTCTACAAAGGATCAGCATTCGAGCAACATAATAAATTGGAGATCAAAGTTTTCTTCAAAGAAACTGATACTCATGCTCTATTGTTTAAAACCAGTTTTCACCCACAACACACTTTTAAGGGATTAGTCAAGTCACAGTTGTTACGTTTTTATAGGATTTGTACACAAAAAAGTAACTTTTGGGAAGCAGTTAAAATTTTATTTGGGGCCTTGAGGAAAAGAGGGTACTCAAGGTCATTTTTGAGACAATGTCTTAGCACATTTAAGGATGTAAAAACCACAATCAACAAGGAAATAGTTCCACTGATTACCCGGTATTCAACAATGAGTAAGATCCTAAACAGGAAAATGAAAAACAATTATGAAACATTTATTCTCAATACAGGAGTGTTGGTAGATCATTATGTTATTTCAGCATATAGGAAAAACAAAAACCTTAGAGATTATCTAGTCAGAGCCAAACTCGAACCTGTACAACCGACTAAACGGTCACCCAAATTGGATTCATTTTTCGTATTGACATACGTCAGAAATAGAACAAATAAAAGTATTTACAAAATTGATCAAAAGTTTACGCCACAAACACACAATTGTGTTTATATGATTGTTTGCTCAAAGTGCAATAAACAATACATTGGAGAAACGGGCAATTCACTCAGAACAAGGATGTGGCAACATAGATATCTTATCAAACATAGAAAAAAGATGGATACTCCCTTAGTTAGACATTTTATTTTACATGGCATACAGGCACTTAGAATAGCAGGTTTACAAAGTAATTCATGCTGGACAGATAGACAAAGGAAGAGCTTCGAAAGACGATGGATTTATAGACTACAAACACAAGAGCCAATAGGCCTTAATATCAAATACAACTAAGCTGATAGTAAGAATACATCCAAAACAAGGGAATGTCGCAGTCAGAGCACAAGTGATATTAACCTCAACCGTAAGCCCCTAAAAAATCTAACCCTTAATCCTAAACCTAACCTTAACCTCAATATTAGGCCCTAAACCTAACCACAAAACCAAACCCGAATTTCCAAACCATAACCCCTAAAAACCTAACCCCTAATAATAATCCTAAACTTAACCCAACCTCAATCCTAAGCCCTAAACCTAACCACAAAACCAAACACAAACTCTTAACCCTAACCGTGAGACCCCTAAAAAAAACTAAACCCTAATCCTAATCCTAAAATCTAACCACAACCTTAAATTTCAACCCTATCCCTTGAGTCTTATCTCGGAATTCCTGAATCCAAAATTTAAACCCCAAAAAGACTTAACCCTAAGCCCCAAACTCAAGCTTACTTTGTTTAGTTTCTAACCCTAAGTATATAAAAAAAAATTTTCAAACATATAAACATACTATTTCACCCATAAAAAAGGTATAATAATTATAATAATAAATATTCATAATGAGCAAAAGAAAGAATATAGGGAATAAATTAGTTAAAATATCTTAAAAAATAAAATAAATGGTAAAATACTTAAAATAAATATAGGGGATAAAGTTTTTCACATTTAAAACCGATTTGAATTGGTCTAGGTAATACAAAATATTTTTTAGAAAATAAATACAAACTGGCTTAAACTTGGATCAGGAGCAAAAAATATTTTTTAAGGATATTTTAAGGTGGGAGGAGTTATAGAGGGGAGGAGTATATATATAGGGGTGAGGAAAATGGGACTTTATTATCATTTCTGCTTTGACTGTGAGAGGAGAAACATTGACTTACCTGCTAAAAGCCTGTAGTTTTTTTTGGTTTTAGTGCCCTTGCCTGAAGAAGACCATTTTCGGTCGAAACGTTGCGACTGGGCACATTTTAGTTTTCAACTTTTGGGAGTTTTTTCATTTTATTTTATTTTTGACATATAAATATATATATTTTTTCACTATAGCATAAAAATAAATCTAATTTATCTAAAATCTAGTAAATCTGATTTTATTTGAATTCATTTGATTTTATTTGGTTTGAATTCATTAAAGATTTTGAAGGTATGAGCTATAGAGCTCAAGAACAGTGGACGGAGGTCCACTATAAAAGACAGGGACGACGTCCCGTTCAACAAACACGATCCGGGGATCGACTGCGAGCGGGGTCCCGGGGGATGGCCCGTGCATTTCCGGTCCCTCGTGAGAGGGCACTGGTTAAACACTATGTTCCTAACCGGCCTGTGCCTCCCTTGGTTCGCTCTGCTCCAGTCCGACCCCCGATCCCCTCAAGACACCCGGGATCCCAAACGAGATCCTATGCGGACGTAGTCCGCCAGTACAATCCCCAACCTGCACAAAATCGGTTTTATCGCCCCCATTACCAGAGCGATGCAATTTTGCAACGCAGACAGTTCTCTACAGTCAGACAACAACAGTTTCCACCCACTGACCCCAAGTTTGCAAAACTGGTGCGTTCCTTATACAAGATAATCAAAATGGTGCACCATCTGCAAAATGTTTCCCCAAAACCGGATCAAGCAGGTCCAAGGATGATCGCTAACATGGTGGCCATCTTGGCCTCCATGATCAAGCCAGCGGTACCAACCCAAAAGACCACAGATATGATAGTGGGGAACGCCAAGAATTGGGGTCACAACACATTGATCATTTTGGAAGACCATTATAGGGAGGGATTAGATGTCATGCTGAGAGACTTGTCTAAAGAATTGGACTCCAATTGGAAAACTGCGTTTGAGGTGGCCACAAGGTGGGCCAGACGTAATTTCACCAGGATCACACAGGAGGTCTTGGACCATGCGGAGGCTTTGATTATGACCTGTGGGGAGATTGAGGGGGAACAGGTTGCACAAACGGTGGACTTAAACAAGGACCACCAACAGGAAGACGTGCAATCCAGGAGGAGGGGCCGGGGAGCTGTGCTTCCGGAATCCCAGACAGAATTCCTGGAAGAAATAATAGAGTTCCCCTCAAACTCAGATCCAGTAGTCCCACGCCAGAAAACTCCTCCACAGCAGAATTTTAATCAGGACCCTGATCCATGTGGAGTTTTATTGCTGCCTCGTGGCACATGCACAGTGGCCACAATGACAGAACAAGTGACCGAGAGCTTAGTGGAATGGGGGGACGTGGATAAGGAGGAATCCTTTCCCTTGTTGGACCAGGGGTCACCTAGGCCACAGAGAGCTTCACTGAGGCCTCAGAGGCAACCTTCACAGGAAGGAACTGTTGGACAACAAGACAAGGTTAGAATTGTTCCGACTGAAAAAGACAGGGAGCAATCACAGGCTATGACTGAGCAACCCCTATTGTTCGACAAAGACCAGCTAATGGACTTAGATGGAACCCCACCACTAAGGCCCCATGTTCTATTGCATGACGCTCAGGTACACAGAGATGGAGGATCAGTACTTGACCTTTTGGAAGATCTGCAAGACCCTATAACTCAAGATCAGACAGGAAGTGACACTTCCAGTTCTGAATCTCAGGTCTACAGACCCACTAGGCACATAAACACACATCATAAGATGGATGACTGGACTCTTAGTGCCAGAAAAAAATGGATTATCATTGGAGATTCCAACCTAGCCCGACTTCCAGCACACTCCATCTCAGACCTACAGATAGATAGTTATCCAGGAGCAAATTTC
Source organism: Clarias fuscus (assembly GCA_030347435.1). NCBI lineage: Eukaryota > Metazoa > Chordata > Actinopteri > Siluriformes > Clariidae > Clarias > Clarias fuscus. Next base: position 48,376,825 of record CM059204.1, on the reverse strand, counting down.
CGACATGCTGAGGCCATACTGGCCAAGAAGACTGGCCAGGTTATGGTGGAAAAATTGGTCTTGGCATTTGGCCTGAATAGTAGGGCACAGAAGGCCAAGGAAACTGCCATCAAGCAATTGCAAGCTGCAGTTAGGATGGCAAAGAGGAAGTTTCCATTTGCAGAGATCTGGATCCCAATGGTTAACTATTCATCTTCCCTACCTCTTCATGAACGAGAGACCCTTCACAGACTAAACATACACATTTCCAAGAATATGCCGTTTATCAAGCCCCTGAATAGATCCAAGTTCCATACAAAGGAGGACCAAATACACTGGACAAGGGAAACGGCTCGAGCCATTTTTAATCATTGGGTCACATATTTAAACTTAGAAGCCCCGTAAGCCTCTTGGAGGAGGGGCAGAGGGGTTCTCGACCCCTATCTTCCCAAAATGTAATTATTTTGGCAAATAATTTTTATCCTACTAAGGCACAATTGGATCTCCTAAATAAGGGATTAACCTTCATACCAGCAGTCAACATAGGGAAGAATCAAAGAAACCAACTACAATTGGATATTCAAAATTATCATAGAAAAGTAAAACTAGCAGTGTTCTTTAAGGACAATCACAATAATGATAGTACAGAATTGGCCCCATTTATGCCAAAATCAATCTGGACACCACCAGAAGAGAAGTTGCCTGAGGAAATCGGGCTCTTAGTGACCAAAGATCAGGAGGATCTTATGAGAGGATATAAATTTCATAGAGAAAAGTCAAATTTAACACAAGAGGAAGTGAAGGCACTCAGAGATTTAAGAAATAACAAACACATTGTCATTAAGCCCGCGGACAAGGGCAGTGCGGTGGTGATCATGGGCCGAGACCAATATGTTTTTGAGGTTCAACGACAATTAAACGATCAGACTTATTATAAAAAATTGAAAGAACCTATTTACTTAAAAACGATACCAACAGTTCATGCAATTATAGACACGTTAAAAAACAAGGGATTCATAAATAGTAAACAAAGACAGTATCTAAAAGGGGACAAGGAACCTAGAGAACGGAGATTTTATATTTTACCTAAAATTCATAAGGACCCTAAAAAGTGGACTGTACCACACAAGATACCGCCAGGACGGCCGATCGTCTCCGATTGTGGGTCTGAAACATATCAAACAGCAGAATTCATAGATTATTATCTCAACCCATTATCCACCATACACCCATCATACGTGAAGGATACATACCACTTTGTAGAGATGGTTAAAAAATTAAAAATTCCAAAACAAGCTATGTTTTTTAGTATAGATGTAGACAGTTTATATACAAACATAGACATAAAATCAGGATTGGACACAGTTAAAAAGATTTTCCAAAAAAATCCAAACCCCAACAGACCAGATGATGAGATTTTACAATTATTAGAGATTAATTTAACCAAAAACGATTTCTTATTTGATGGGGAATATTTCTTACAAATTAAGGGAACAGCAATGGGGAAAAAGTTTGCCCCCGCATATGCAAATATATTTATGGCATATTGGGAAGAAGAAGCACTTGCAAAATGCCATAGAAAGCCTCTTCATTATCTAAGGTACTTAGATGATATCTGGGGGGTTTGGTGTCATTCGATAGAAGATTTTGAAGAATTCATGGGGATTCTAAACAGTCATGATCCTTCAATAAAGCTCAAACATACAACACACCATCAGTCTATAGATTTCTTGGACACCACAGTCTACAAAGGATCAGCATTCGAGCAACATAATAAATTGGAGATCAAAGTTTTCTTCAAAGAAACTGATACTCATGCTCTATTGTTTAAAACCAGTTTTCACCCACAACACACTTTTAAGGGATTAGTCAAGTCACAGTTGTTACGTTTTTATAGGATTTGTACACAAAAAAGTAACTTTTGGGAAGCAGTTAAAATTTTATTTGGGGCCTTGAGGAAAAGAGGGTACTCAAGGTCATTTTTGAGACAATGTCTTAGCACATTTAAGGATGTAAAAACCACAATCAACAAGGAAATAGTTCCACTGATTACCCGGTATTCAACAATGAGTAAGATCCTAAACAGGAAAATGAAAAACAATTATGAAACATTTATTCTCAATACAGGAGTGTTGGTAGATCATTATGTTATTTCAGCATATAGGAAAAACAAAAACCTTAGAGATTATCTAGTCAGAGCCAAACTCGAACCTGTACAACCGACTAAACGGTCACCCAAATTGGATTCATTTTTCGTATTGACATACGTCAGAAATAGAACAAATAAAAGTATTTACAAAATTGATCAAAAGTTTACGCCACAAACACACAATTGTGTTTATATGATTGTTTGCTCAAAGTGCAATAAACAATACATTGGAGAAACGGGCAATTCACTCAGAACAAGGATGTGGCAACATAGATATCTTATCAAACATAGAAAAAAGATGGATACTCCCTTAGTTAGACATTTTATTTTACATGGCATACAGGCACTTAGAATAGCAGGTTTACAAAGTAATTCATGCTGGACAGATAGACAAAGGAAGAGCTTCGAAAGACGATGGATTTATAGACTACAAACACAAGAGCCAATAGGCCTTAATATCAAATACAACTAAGCTGATAGTAAGAATACATCCAAAACAAGGGAATGTCGCAGTCAGAGCACAAGTGATATTAACCTCAACCGTAAGCCCCTAAAAAATCTAACCCTTAATCCTAAACCTAACCTTAACCTCAATATTAGGCCCTAAACCTAACCACAAAACCAAACCCGAATTTCCAAACCATAACCCCTAAAAACCTAACCCCTAATAATAATCCTAAACTTAACCCAACCTCAATCCTAAGCCCTAAACCTAACCACAAAACCAAACACAAACTCTTAACCCTAACCGTGAGACCCCTAAAAAAAACTAAACCCTAATCCTAATCCTAAAATCTAACCACAACCTTAAATTTCAACCCTATCCCTTGAGTCTTATCTCGGAATTCCTGAATCCAAAATTTAAACCCCAAAAAGACTTAACCCTAAGCCCCAAACTCAAGCTTACTTTGTTTAGTTTCTAACCCTAAGTATATAAAAAAAAATTTTCAAACATATAAACATACTATTTCACCCATAAAAAAGGTATAATAATTATAATAATAAATATTCATAATGAGCAAAAGAAAGAATATAGGGAATAAATTAGTTAAAATATCTTAAAAAATAAAATAAATGGTAAAATACTTAAAATAAATATAGGGGATAAAGTTTTTCACATTTAAAACCGATTTGAATTGGTCTAGGTAATACAAAATATTTTTTAGAAAATAAATACAAACTGGCTTAAACTTGGATCAGGAGCAAAAAATATTTTTTAAGGATATTTTAAGGTGGGAGGAGTTATAGAGGGGAGGAGTATATATATAGGGGTGAGGAAAATGGGACTTTATTATCATTTCTGCTTTGACTGTGAGAGGAGAAACATTGACTTACCTGCTAAAAGCCTGTAGTTTTTTTTGGTTTTAGTGCCCTTGCCTGAAGAAGACCATTTTCGGTCGAAACGTTGCGACTGGGCACATTTTAGTTTTCAACTTTTGGGAGTTTTTTCATTTTATTTTATTTTTGACATATAAATATATATATTTTTTCACTATAGCATAAAAATAAATCTAATTTATCTAAAATCTAGTAAATCTGATTTTATTTGAATTCATTTGATTTTATTTGGTTTGAATTCATTAAAGATTTTGAAGGTATGAGCTATAGAGCTCAAGAACAGTGGACGGAGGTCCACTATAAAAGACAGGGACGACGTCCCGTTCAACAAACACGATCCGGGGATCGACTGCGAGCGGGGTCCCGGGGGATGGCCCGTGCATTTCCGGTCCCTCGTGAGAGGGCACTGGTTAAACACTATGTTCCTAACCCTAACCCTAACCCTAACCCTAACCCTGGTACACTGATTAATCTAAAAATGTAGAATGTTTGGCAAAACATCAGGAGCAAGCTAAGATCGCTAATCACAAGTGTTCATAGTGTTTTAGTAGCGTGGAAGCAGTGTGTGTGTGTGTGTGTGTGTGTGTGTGTGTGTGTGTGTGTGTGTGTGTGTGTGTATGTGCGTGTGTGTGTGTGCGTGTGCGTGTGTGTGTGTGTGTGTGCATGCTCGGACTGTAGTGCAACAGTGTTGTGCATTTGGCAGCTCTGTAGTAAAAACATCAGATGATCTTCAGAGAGAGTTAAATGATCAGGAGGGTGGAGGAAGTGCTGGACGGGTCATTCGTGGGTTCTGGACCGTCACGTTGTTCTACAGTTGTTGATTATTAATTTCTTTATAGATTCCTGAAGATTCTACATCACATGTGCTGTGGATGGTTCTGGAGACAGGTGATGAACTCTTTCACATCTCTGCCCTCAAAACAAATCTGATACACAGAGACAAACAAGGGGAACCTGTACACACACACACACACACACACACACCAGAACATGGTGAAATTCAATGACATTCAGCACAGACACTAAGCAGATAACATTTGACATTTGACTAAGTGAATCTCACTCAGACTGAGAAACGCATCATGATGAATCCACCTTCACTAATCTGACGCGCGCCATGTGTGTGTTGTAGTAATGTTATTGGTGTCGGTACTTCCTGGAACACTTTTAGTGTTTTTTTCCTCAGATTCTGTTGTATCTGAACTATTCCAGTGTGTTATTGTACAGTAGTTTAGTTGATTCTAAAAGACCCGAGAATGAATTAAGATGCTTAATAAAATAATAATTAGCTCGTTGTTTAGGAGGTTAATAATGGCTCTCTGGCAGCTCTGGGGTTGAAACTCACAACCTTCTGGACACTATGAAGGAGTTAACACTGGGCTGATTAAACACTGGCTTTTAGATTTCACTAGTATCAGCAGGATGCAAAAATCCAGAGTGCTAACATGCTAACATGCTAACAGCTGCGTCTTTACTGACCTTACATGTAGAGTTTGATGTTCACACTTACAGGGCGAGACAAGAGCTTTAACAGGGGCTTATGGTTATGAAGATGATGATGATGATGATGATGATGATGAAGATAATTATAATCACTTACTTGCTGACCATGTTCTTCTTCTGAAGGATCCTATAAACTTCAGCTGATGTTTGTGGCCCCTGAAGCTTCTGACCATTCAGCATCTCAGCTTCCAATTCAGCTATAGACTACAGCACACACACACACACACACACACACACACACACACACACACACACACACACACACACATTTCAAAGTTGGAAAAACTTTCCATGATTATTAAATACTTAATTAAGTGTGTTTTTAAAACCATAACATTGAGTTTCTCTCAAAACATTTCCTGGAGATGGAATCCTCAGGCCAAGCCCAGTGCATGCTGGGTAACTGAGACCGACATTCTTACTGACTTAAATCCTAAGAGTTTTTTAATATTTACAATGAGGGAATTCCTTGTATTCAGAGTTGGGTTGCTAGATCTTTCTTTTGTAACATGGTTTTTCAAAAGCCTCGGTCTTCTTTATCTTTTGGCCGTTCCCTTTCAGGGGTCGCCACAGTGAATGTGTCGTCCCTCTGATGGACTCACTCTTGATCCTATCCATCCTCGTCACTCCCACAGAGAACCTCAACATCTTCAGCTCTGCCTCCAGTCTCTAAGCTGTAGAGCGTCGCTGGTCTCACCACTGTCCTGAACACCTTTCCTTTCATTCAGATTTTTCAAAAGCCTATAGACCTTTAAACTCAAAACATCAATCAATCAATCAATCAATCAGGCATACATAATGCAAATGAATGGTAATTTCTTCGTGAAATGAAGATGGAGAGCAATGAAATAAGTCTAACAGGAGTCTCGTCTGTTGCCAGAAGATATTGTTGCTTGAATAATCCTGTTTGCATGGATGACATTAATCCCTTTAGGCCATACTCTCATTCTGACAATGTTTATTTTCACTTCCTGGTTCTTGGGTCACATGCGTATCATCCCACCTGTTACTTGTTTAGTTTAAGATTATCCTGTCTATTTATTTTTATTTGTGGATTGCACAGTTTATTCTTGTGAATGTTCCCATGTCTGGGTGTAAGTTTACTCTCGTGTCTCGTGTTTCCTGTTTGCTTTGTCTATAAGCAACGTGGTTTTATCTCGCGCCTGTCTCTGTCATGTCCATCGTTTGGTTATTTTGACATTATGGCTTTCATAGTCAGGATTCAGCAGCGCAGAAGGCTGCATGCAGGTTTCAGACATAGAGCCATGGTAGAGACTTCGACACGCTGTTGTTTCTTTATATATATTGTCATGGCGTGTGCCTGTGATGGGCGCGCGCCTCAATCTGTTGTCTCTCCTCGTTCACTCCGTAGGCTCCCTATGTAAACGGCCCTCCCTTCTGCAGGTGCACGAAGGGGCGGGGCCACCAGGTCGGGCCAGCTGGCAATAATTAACATTAATGGAGCTCTGGCTTTCTCCACGTTATAAAAGCGAGGTGCAGAGTTTAGTCCTGGGTCTGAGAAGCCACGGAAGGAGTGGCATGCGAGCAGGGCCATGTTATGCACCCCAGAGACTTTTAAAGGCAAGACTGGAATGCCGCCCTTTGATCTCCGCGATGAGGACAGCGTGGGAAAGAACTGCTCGAGCTCTCGCGTCACCTTCACTCCCCCTTCACTCCCACTCAGAGTCCACCTTCACACCCACCCCCCCCTCCCCCGCCGAATAGAAAAAGGCCACTGAGCGGATCGCGTTAGGGGCCCTGATCCCAGTCGACGGCGTCAGAAAGGGATTCCCGCCTGTGGCTGCGCTCTTCTCAGTGGGAGAGGTCGTCGAGAGGTCGCGTCAGGGTGCGTGCAGGAGCTTTACCTCCGCGTGCTCCCGACTGCCACTCTGCCCACCGCCGCCTGTCGCCAGCCACCGGACCTGCACGTGCACACCTCCACTGTTATTTAAATTACCCCTTTTCCCGTAAGACCACTCTCAAGATCACTCTCACCGACCTCACGTGTCCTAATCATACGTCCTGATTGTTCACAGGTGTCTTCGGGTTTCTCTATGTACTGTATATACACACCCTTTGTGTTTCATTGGCCGAAAAGGTCTAAAAACGTTCCATCAGAAGTGTACATACAGTGTATTTGTTTTGCATATTTGTCACACTTAATTCAGATCATTCAGATTCAGATCATCAAACACATTGTAATATTACAAAAAGAAAATACATAAAATACAAAAAACTGCATACAAAAATGCAGTTTTTAAATTATTTCTTTAATTAAGGGGAGAAACTGTCCAGACATGCCAAAAGTCATTTGGAAAAGTGAGTTAAATTTCACTTGCCACACCCAGGCCTGATTCGTCCCAGACAGGTTCTGACCTGAAATCACTTGAACAGAAGCTGAGTGGAGAAGTGAAGTGCACTTAAAGATCTCGAAAAGCAGCGTTACATTATCTAACGAAATTCAAGAACAGATGTAATTCACATGTATCAGTTAGTTGAACTTTCTGGAAGGTTCCGTTTCAGGGTTAGGATTAGTTACTGTACATCTGGTGTAAAACTAAAACTGAGTGTCATAAAAACAACATCATACCAACAGTCAGACATGGTGGAGGTAGTGTGATGGTCTGGGGCTGCTCGTCTCCTAATGAACGAAATCATCATTTAATAACTACATTTTGTATTTACTCGGGTTACCCCTGTGTAAGATTACAATGTGTTTAATGTTCTGAATCATTCAAGTGTGATGTATGTAAAAAAAAAATCCTCACTACTTTCTCTCAGCACTGTATACGCTGCAGGACGAACGCTAATGTTGGCTGATGTTGTCATTTAGCTGTAATTCGTTTGCGATGGTTTTCACTTTAGAACACTTTGTGTGCTTGTATACTGTGTTCACAATGTTTCACCCTGCAGTGACAGTGACTTTACATCCTGTGTGATTGTTATACAGCGTCACAGTGACTGAGATTATTGTATAGTGAGAGGGAGATCGTGACCTTGCCCGAGGTGGCAAACGCTTCGGCAACACGTCGGTTGCGTCCTCCGTAACAGGTGGTGATGAGATCGGCGACGCCGCAGCTCTCCAGGAACGTAGCAGAACTGACAGAGGTGCCGCAGAAGATCTTAGCGAAGGCCACCATCTCCATCAGACCCAGACGAATCACAGCCGCCTTGGTGTTATCTCCAAAACCCAGACCGTCACAGAACCCTGCTCCCACCGCCACAATGTTCTAATACACACAACACACACATATTACTCAGCCTCAGCTGTGTGTGTCTGTGTGTGTGTGTGCGTGTGTGTGTGTGTGTGTCTGTGTGTGTGTGCGTGTGTGTGTGCGTGTGTGTGTGTTACCTTCAGTGCTCCACACAGCTCTACAGTGTTGCTGTCTGAAACCACAGTGATGCGGAAGTTTGGCGTCTGCATCAGCTCCTTAAACACCTGACCGTTCTGTTCATTAACGGCCCCTGAATACACACTCACACACGTTACAGGTAAAGTAGCTGAATGTCTGTGTGTGTGTGTGTGTGTGTGTGTGTGTGTGTGTGTGTGTGTACGTACCAATGGTGGTCTCGCAGAATTTCTCCTCTGCAACTTCAGTAGCAATGTTTGCTCCCATTAACACGCTTACATCGAGCCCAAGCTTCCCTCTGATAATGTCAGAGATCAACGTCAGACCTGATGGACCTTCATCTATTCCCTACAGAGAGAGAGAGAGAGAATCAGATGGATCTGAATAGTCTTGCCTTTATCCGAATCAATTATCCAAAGATTCTATTTACAGCTCTGACCGTAATGAAGGTGATTCTGAACATGTTGATACGCTTTGACCTTATTCAGCAAATTTCTGAAGGATCTCGTTGTCTTACTGATGAAGTCTTGAGTGGTTCTGATCGGTTCTATCCTGAGATCCTGATGGCTCTGATATTAACACGGTTCTGATTCCGATACCTCTTGGTTCTGATCTACACAGGATGCTAATGGCACTGACCTTACTGTGATAATGTCATGGTTTTAATAGCTTATAATCTTAATAATTAAGATTCCACTGTCTCAGTTTAAATGATGCAGAAAAACTAGTTCATGCTTTTATCACCTCTAGGTTGGACTATTGTAACGCCTTACTGTCTGGTTGTTCAACTAGGTGTATAAACAAGCTTCAGTTAGTACAGAATGCAGCAGCGAGAGTCCTCACTAGAACCAGAAGATACGAGCACATCACCCCTATCTTATCTACACTGCATTGGCTCCCTGTGAAATTTCGCAAGATACTACTTTTGACATTTAAAGCACTAAAAGGTCTCGCGCCACAGTATTTGAGTTGTGTAGAATAACAACTGTTATACTGAACTTCCAGCCTCCTAACACACAGTATGAGTGCAGATCAAATCCCTGCTCTCCGTTATCACCCAGATGAGGATGGGTTCCCTGGTGAGTCTGGTTCCTCTCAAGGTTTCTTCCTGTTACCATCTCAGGGAGTTTTTCCCTCAGCACCGTCGCCCTCGGCTCGTTCATCAGGGACCATCTGATCATTCTGATTCACACACACACTCACATCTCACACACACTTCCTTCTTTTGATTGTGTAAAGCTGCTTTGTGACAATGAGCTATAGAAATAAAATTGAATAGACTTGAAGTGATGGCCCCAGTAAGGAGGCAACCTGAAGTGACATGTGGAGAGACGTCAGTGATAAAGTCAGAGAAACAGCTGAGTGTCTAAACACAACAGAACTGCTGTACATGTGATGCTTTAACGTGTTTATACTGGGACACTCGCATTTGAGAATCTCTCTTCTATTTAAAAAAATAAGCAGACAAATGTACATTTTCTGATTACACAACGATACACACATCATTCTGATTCATACACATTCACATTTTGTACAAACTTCCATCATTTTCTTTGATTGTGTAAAGCTGCTTTGTGACTATCGTTAAAAGCGCTATACAAATAAAATCTTGTTGAATTGAATTTTTTTGCCTCTGACATTAACGAGTGTTCACTGTCCTTACTGAGCAGCATTCCAATGGTTCTGATCGGTTCTGACCTTAATGAGGGAGATCCCGATGGCTCCTGGTTTCACACGAGGCTTCATCTGGTCACAGAGCTTTCGAATAAACTGATGAGGGACGACAAAGATGAGGATATCTGCTCCAGCTACGGCCTCTGTAACGTCAGGAACAGCTTTCTGTGCAGAAATGAATGTACATGTTTCTTTTTTATTTATGTTTACTAACTAGTTCATTAATAAGATAAATTATTCATATTACTAGTATTTGATAAGCACACACACACACACACACACACACACACACACACACACACACACACACACACACACACACACACACACTTCAATTCAATTCACTGTGGCACTTGTTTCTATACAGCTCTAATCCTGTACAGGGCAGCGTGAGGCCTGGAGCCGATACCAGGGGATTCTGGGCACGAGACGAGGTGCCAGTCCATTACAGGGCACTACACCACACACACAGACTCTAACCCTGGACCCTGGAGGGGTGAGGTCACAGTGCTAACCACAACGCCACCGTGCCCACCTATATTTGTTCTTTTTTTAGTTAAATATCGCAGGTGATAAACTGTGTGTGTAAGTTAGATTCAATTATTTAGATTAATTACACAATATTTTAATTATTTAAATCTCTCTAATAGAATAACTTAAGCCTAAATGTATCCTGCAAACATAATTCAAAATGATATATAATAATATTATATAATAATTTCAAATTATATTAATTAAAAGAAACAATAACATAAAAGACATGAATAACATATTAACATATTTTTATATTCACAGATACACTTCAGGGGCAGTGACTTAGGACACACACACACACACACACACACACACACTCACACATCTGAGATACAGAGACAGAACGAGAGATCGACTGATATTCAGGCAGACTGCGAGACAGACAGAGATGAGAAGGTTCTCACCACGTTCTTGGGCAGTTTGTGTCCTGGCAGGTACTTCACATTCTCATGTTCTGTGTTGATGATGTCAGTCAGTTTCCTCCCATTAATGTCCTCCTCATACACCCACATGTTAACAAGCGGATCGAACCGATTGGACGCCTTTACATTCTGCCCAATGATGCGCGAGATGGCTGAACCCCTGAAGGCACACAAGCAATTAACAGTCTCACAGCAGATAACTTTGAGAAAAAACAGCTTAGAAATAATCACTTCTTTAGATTACAGCGTGATTCTGATTGGAGGAGCGCACTGTAAACAGAACCAGATGACCAACTTCTCACACACCCGTGTGTATCTCATGTCTCTTGTACACAAATTGATCAATAATCTTTTGTGTTAGAACATTATTTCTCTGTTGAGCATGTTGACTATAATGTTTTAGTCAAAATTGTAGCCAATGAACAGTTATCATATTTATTTATTTATTTATTTATTAAACCTGGTTATTTATTTAACCAGGAATTTTAAAAGTCATTGAGATGTAAAAAATCTATTTTTCAGAGCGTGTCCTGGTCAAGAAGACATTACATAGAGTTTCTGACATAAAACAAACAGCAGTAGTAGGTAGACAGAACAGTCCATTCAACTTGTGCACACAACTCAATTTTTGAGGTTTGTAATAAATCTCAGTGCTCCATATTGAACCATCATAACCATCCATCATATGTAAGCATGCATGTATATAACATCACCACCGTCCTGTACACGCATAAACGAGGCAGCAACAACTTTCCTTTTAGCCTCGGAAGAAAAACATTTCCACATATAATTCCACATGTGTTAATTCATATAGTTTTGATCTACAATTTTCAGTCATGAAAATAACGAAAACTCTTTGAATGAGAATGTGTGTCCAAACTTTTGGTCTGTACTGTATATGTATTAGAACAGATTAGGTCTAGTAGGATTGTCAACAAAGAATCACTGGGCTCCTTGCAGGGTTTTCATAAAAATTTCAATTCTGACAGAAACTGCATTAAGGACTGTAATATTATAATTAATTACAGCTGATGGTGTGCTACAACAGCCAACAACAGTGACATGCAGCTCTTTAGAGACGACAAGATCAAGAGCTCGTAGCTCAAATGCTTCCTCAGTGATGTAGAGCGTAGCACATTCACATGAACTTGTGATGAGATGGCGATAGCTCCAGTCCTTTTGGTCAGTCAGTCCTGACATTATAACTATTTAATCTAATCTATCTCATCTAATCTAATGTTTTGTTCATTTGTAGCCAGCTTTCTGATAAAACAATTACATCAGCATCAGCTGAAAGTGCCCAGATACAAATCATATCCATGTTCAAATCAAACTGCGTACTTTCAAATGAATGAAATCAAGACAAGTCCCTGATTTAAAGTCAGCAGGTGAGTTACCAACATTAACCGGGGTTAGGTAACATTTTCACTGAGTTTAATAGCAGTAAAACATTTAGACTCCTCTGCCTGACGAACAGCGCGGAACAGCGAGGAGAGTCTGGGGAATACAAAATTACAGCAACAGATATTTTAGGCTGTCAAAGAACAAGTGAAGCAAGCAATCAGGCCCAGTGCACGACCTGATACAACCACACACATCCTCCAAACCAGCAAGCCTAAACACATTTACTCCATCTCTTAGCGAGGACAGATGGAGAATGAAAGACCCGAAGGTGTCCAAAACAACCCGCAGAACCAACCGGTACTTTAAAAATACTAGACTGGGACACAAACCACAGTGGGCTGTTTACTTCTGGCCTCAAACAATTAAAAAAAAAAAAAAAAAAACTATAATTAGGTTACAAATATTCTATCTATCTAATGCCCTCTGATAATTGTATGTAATATATTACTCAAATAAAATGGCCTGAATGACACAAGGATACACACATATAAGCCAAAAAAACCTCATATATCCACTAACACTGAGACTGACTGAACTGGGCATCATCTGGAGTTTTGTGATGTAATGAGAACACGGTGTGATGAGAAGTCACATGCATTGATGAGATGTGTAGGACATGAGTCACCAGTGGAACAGGCACTGTGGAAACACTCACCTCTTTGGCGGCTGAGCGCAGTTCTATGTATTAGTGGGGATGCTGGTGTTAGCCATGGTGCTAAGATTAGTGATGCACTCACTGCTGTGTGCGATGACTTGACGTCTGTGGTGGTTTGCACTTCCTACCACACGCAACAGCGGCTATGTTCTCATGGCTCCTTTCAGTATTTCGACTCTGAGCCTTAGTTTATAGGATTTGGCTTTATTCTTGGCAATGTCATCCCAAGGAGTTATTTCTTACAAGACAGACTTTTGTCTTTGGAGCACCACCTGGACAACCAGCAGTACAGAAACCATAACCTGCCGTAAGCTCTGTTACTGCAGCATCACCTCACAGCAGAAAGCTAATCTGACCCTGCAGATACAACGCTGCTCTCACTCTTGCTGTTACAAATCTCTGACACTGGAGACTCCTTCCATGAATGTTATTAACATCAACTGTTATACTGAACTTCCAGCCTCCTAACACACAGTATGAGTGCTGATCAATCCCTGCTCTCCGTTATCACCCAGATGAGGATGGGTTCCCTGTTGAGTCTGGTTCCTCTCAAGGTTTCTTCCTGTTACCATCTCAGGGAGTTTTTCCCTCAGCACCGTCGCCCTCGGCTCGTTCATCAGGGACCATCTGATCATTCTGATTCACACACACACTCACATCTCATACACACTTCAATAACTCTTTTGATTGTGTAAAGCTGCGTTGTGACAATGTCAATTGTTAAATGCGCTATACAAATAAAATTGAATTGAATTAATTAAACATCATCTACAGATGTTTATAGAAAACAGAAAACCTCATGATATCAATAGTTACACTCAATTTAATCAGTTTATGATGTGCAGTACGCTGTCCACATCCTGTGAGCTGTCAGAATGAGAGCACTGATATAAACCTACACTACTGTCAGAGCTGCTGTTAAAGAAAATGAACCAACACCTCCTGACCAATCAGCATTCAGACACTGGACACGTGTGAGGCGGAGCAGCTGTGTCAGTGAGGAACGTTACACATGTTGAGTTCTGCTGTCTCTTTGAAAAACTACACCAGAGTTTTTACTCCCAGCCAATCAGAAATGGGATTGGGGGAGGAGCCTCTGTGTTAACCAATCACATAAAGACAACAACACACTGCCACACCTGCAACACAACTCACTGGCACATGTTGTGACACATACCTTACCACCCATTGGCACATAGTTATCACACACACACACACACACACACACACACCCAAGACACCCACGCACACAATACACTACATGCATAAGAAAATGCATTACAGTAATGCCACTTATAGTAATTTATAACACACACACACACACACACACACACACACACACACACACACACACACACACACACACGCACACAAAATGAAGGTATTACCAGTTCCCAGATCCAACAATGCACACTTTCTTTCCCGGCATCCTGCACAGTGTCTGTGTTTCTGTTGCTTTCTGAATAGGGGTGTGTGTGTGTGTGTGTGTGTGTGTGACTTCCTGACACGCCTCTCATTTGGGAGTGGTGTGTGTGTGAGTAAATGTGGGTATAAATGTCACACATAACTAAAACAAATACACTTTATCCATTAAATACATGATATTTATTTTGTTTTGATGTTTTTTCATGAGAAAATCTCTAATTAGACCTCAATTATTAAAATGACCTCACCAATGAGCCACACTGTAACAGGTAATTGTGTGTGTGTGTGTGTGTGTGTGTGTGTGAGAGAGAGAGAGAGAGAGAGAGGGAGAGAGAATGATCATGTCCAGACATCTCTCAGTCTCTTACTCATTTGTCTCATCTCAGAAATATTGCCAAGATAAGAAGTACATGATGCAGAGGAACTAGTTCATGCTTTTCATGTCTCTCGGTTGGATTCCTGTAATGCCTCACTGTCTGGATCTTCTACTAGCTTCATAAACAAGCTCCAGTTACAAATGCATTCATTTGTATTTTTACATTCAGATCTGGATTTTTATTTATTTATTTATTTATTTACTGTACAGCTGTTGGGTGTTCGAAGCTGAAAACTCTGTACAAATGAAACTTAGTTGATGTCAGTTGAATTGAACTGTTCGCTGATTTGGGTATAAAGGCGTCCATGGCAATTTCAGTCCTGAAGCTATCAGAGCTCCTGCAGTCACACGCCATCACAGTCAAACTGTTTAGATACGGTCCAAGGCATCTTCATGGTTATAAAGTGAAACCTTCCGTAAAGTGAAACAGCTCGTCTGGGTCTCATGTTTGTACATTTTCTGATTACACAACGATACATTGTACAAATGCGAGTGTGCCAGTATAAACCTGACTCTACCGCACGTTAAAGCATCACATGTACAGCAGTTCTGTTGTGTTTAGACACTCAGCTGTTTCTCTGACTTTATCACTGACGTCTCTCCACATGTCACTTCAGGTTGCCTCCTTACTGGGGCCATCACTTCAAGTCTATTCAATTTTATTTCTATAGCTCACTGTCACAAAGCAGCTTTACACAATCAAAAGAAGTAAGTGCGTATGAGATGTGAGTGTGTGTGAATCAGAATGATCAGATGGTCCCTGATGAACGAGCCGAGGGCGACGGTGCCGAGGGAAAAACTCCCTGAGATGGTAATAGGAAGAAACCTTGAGAGGAACCAGACTCAACAGGGAACTAAAGTTCTACTACTGTGGTACTTTTTAGTACTGGTCTCCTGTGTCACTCTCCAGAGGAGTCCACAAATACCAAGCTAGCCTTCCTGATTAATTTGTACAGTTTCCTGGTGTTGCACCAGCGGATAGCAGCAGAGAAGATTATGTCGAGGTAAACTCCAAGGTATCCACCACCTCCACCTCCTCACCCACAATGAAAACTGTGTTTGTTGTAGTCCTGGTCCTCCTGAGGTCCACAACCATCTCCTTGATCTTTGGTCTCTGGCTCCTGTCCACCTCTGTCACATCCCACAACTGCAGAGTCACCTGAGAACCTGTGCAGAAGACAGGATTCAGGGTTGAACTGGATTGAAGTGTAGAACATGAAAGGGAAAGTAGAGAGGACTGTCTCCTGCGTCAGACCTAAAGACTAAAGAGAGCACAGTGCTAGATGTGATGAAAACCGACACACTGCAAGGGTGTGTGTGTGTGTGTGTGTGTGTGTGTGTGTGTGTGTGACTTCTATAATGAATAATTCATGGAGAAATTTGCAGTGGATGTTTGAAATTAATTCGAAGTCTTTGTGAAACAAATGTATAAAAAATACAAATATATTTTTAAAACTCAAATGAAAATGTAAATTCCTGTACAAGTTTCTTGTGTAAGGCTGTTTAGTTTCTGTAATATACAATGTATAAAACACAATGACTTAATTATTCACACACACACACACACAGGATTTTTTTTAAAAATAAAGAATTAAAGGGAAGTGCAGACAGAAACATAAAAAAACACCATGTGACTGACATCATGTCTAATGCTAAGGAAAGAGGAAATGAAAAGATGGTGTGTGTGTGTGTGTGTGTGTGTAAGATAAAGACCCACAGTGATCTTGGATGTGACGTGTGTCTCATTAAATCTGACCAAACACAATGACATGCTGTTCCTGGAAGAAGCACATCAGTCTAACACTAACCCTAAGGAGAGTTCAGGGGAAAAGCCAATGAAACAGCCATGAATAAGCTGTTGCTATGGAAACGATAATGTATACAGTGCGAAGAAGCGCATTAATATATTAATATAAACCTGCACTACTGTCAGAGCTGCTGTTATAGAGAATTAAACAACACCTTCTTTAGGTGTTAAACACTTGTGAATTATGTTACAATTATATTAAATAAAAATATCCTGATTTGCTGTCACATGATCGTGTCAATCACTTTTTATTTCTCTACATTTTAGACTTACGTCAGTGTATTATATTTGATGTATAGAGTTTTTATTGTAAATCAGGCCTCACACAGACAGACAGAAGAAACTAATAACCCCTTCTGATGCAAACTTTATATTCTCATCTGCAATAAACATAAATCTTATTCATAAAGATTCGCCTGTTTAACATTCAGATAACGTGAATAAACAGTCAGGTCTAATAAAGAGTATGTGTTTGTGAGTGTGTTAGACTGTCAGTGGGTCACACACACATCACACACAAATCTTTAATACGACAGACCCCGTCTCGACCCGTCTCGACCCGTCTCCACCTCCACTCTGAGCGTCCTGACACGGGACACTCTGTACCTTTCACTCAGAATGCCACGGTGTACAAAGGAGAGCGCTGCTCATGAGCCTGTCTGACGCAGATCACATGACTCTGCTATATGCTGAGTCACACACACACACACACACACACACACACACACACACGCGCACACGCAAAGCTGATTCAGTGTGAAAAGACAGTCATGAGAAAGAATGTCTTCAGGAGGGACTGGTTTCATGTGGAACAGGCAGAAACTGGACTCCACCAAGAATTCCAGAGAGAGAACAATGAGAACAATGTAGAGAACAATGTAGAGAACACTGTAAAGAACACTGTAAAGAACAATTAATTACTCAATTCAACTCAGTTTTATTTATAAAGTGCACTTAACAACTGCCATTGATGCAAAGCAGCTTCACACAATCAAAGGAAATTATGGAAATGTGTATGAAATGTGAATGTGTATGAATGATAATGATCAGATTGTCCCTGATGAACAACCTGAGGGTCTGAGTGCAGATCAATCCCTGCTCTCCGTTATCACCCAGATGAGGATGGGTTCCCTGGTGAGTCTGGTTCCTCTCAAGGTTTCTTCCTATTACCATCTCAGGGAGTTTTTCCCTCAGCACCGTCGCCCTCGACTCGTTCATCAGGGACCATCTGATCATTCTGATTCACAGACATTTAATGTTCTACAAAGCATTTTGTTGATTGAACTAAACATTAGCTAACACACAGTATAGATGTATTTTTATTACATTTTCTGTGTTAAAAAACAGAGCAGTAGATTTGTGAATATATATATTTTCAGGACATAAAGACAAGACAGTCAGCCTGATCTTCCAAATATTTACCATTTATCTTTGTAAAATCAAACCAAATGTCTTGGAAAATAAATGTTATTTTTCTAATTATCACAAAACTTCTGCTCTGTAGAACATTAAATGTTGTATGAATCAGAATGATCAGATGAACGAGCCGAGGGCCGAGCCGATATTTACTGGCCGATTATTTAGCAATGTAACACAGCATCATGATACAAAATAAAATAAGTTACTAATTCACATTGTGTTCATTCATTACATTCTTCTGAAGTTTTTGGGTTTCGATTACAACATATCTTTGTTTTCCTCAAAGCAAAGGTATGCAATTACACAATGCAATAGATGTTTACAAGTCAAACATGTAACTCAGTATTTAAGGGTCATAGACCATTTAAAGATTTGTTACTGCCATTATTTATATTATATGTATGTATGTACAGTTGGACAATGAAACTGAAACTCCTGGTTTTAGACCACAGTAATTCATTAGTATGGTGTCGGGCCTCCTTTTGCAGCCAGTACAGCGTCAGAAAGTTTTATTGGGAGTTACAGATACAAGTCCTGCACAGTGGCCAGAGGGATTCTGAGCAGAATAGAGGGACTTCTTGCAGAATAGTGTCCAGGTCACTACGTGATGCCGGTGGAGGAAAAACGTTTCCTGACTCGCTCCTCCAAAACACCACAAAGTGTCTCAATAATATTTAGATCTGGTGACAGTGAGGCCATGTGAGATGTTCAACTTCACTTTAACGTTCATCAAACCACTCTGTCACCAGTCCTGCTGTGTGTATCGGTGCATTATCATCCTGATACACGGCACCGCCTTAAGGATACAATGTTTGAACCATCGGGTGTACAAGGTCCTCCAGATTGTGACACGCCATCTAGCACAAGTCTTGGGCCTCGGGAATGCCATGATATCGCAGCCCAAACCCTCACTGATCCACGATCATGTTTCACTCTGGGCATGCAGCAGTCTGGGTGGTACAGTCACTTCTTTGGGGCGTCTCCACACCGTAACTCACCGGGATGTGGGAGAGACGATGAAGGTGGACTCATCAGAGGAAAATACATGTTTCACATTGTCCACTGCCCAAGATTTTCACTGATGTCACCATTGAAACTGACGTTTGTCATCGGCACGAGTGACCACAGGTTTGTCTATAGCAGCCCGGCCATGTACGTCGACCCTGTGGAGCTCCAGACCAACAGTTTGGTGGAAACAGGAGAGTTGAGGTGGACATTTAATTCTGCAGTGAGTTGGGCAGCTGTGGTTTTATGTATTTTGGACACAATGCGAGTTCGCACACGGACATCCCTTTCAGATGGCTTCCTCTTGTCCACAGTTACTCCTGTTGGATGTGGTTCGTTCTTCTTGGTGGTGCACTGATGTTACCCTGGATACCGCGGCTCTTGATACATCACAGAGACTTGCTGTCTTGCACACCAACAATTTGTCCTCTTTTGAACTCTGATATGTCTCCCATAATGTTGTGTGCATTGCAATATTTTGAGCAGAACTGTGCTATTACTCTGCTAATTAAACCTTCACACTTTGCTCTTACTGCTGGAATGTGCAGTCAATGAAGATCGGCCAGCAGCCTGCTCAAATTTAGTTATGAAACCTCCAACATTAAGGACATGTCCACACGTAGCCGGATATTTAAAAAAAATTTTTCCTTATTCGTTTTTAAAAATAATTCTGTCCACACGATCTAGGGTTTAAAAATATCTTCGTCCACATGAAAACGCAAAACGCCCTGTTACACGCTGTTAGGAACCTCCATAATCAACAGGGGGCCAATCAGAAGCCTCAACAAAACGTTATCACCTGCTGGTCTCGACCCAAACCGCCGTCGCTGCCTGCGCGGTCTGTGTGTGTTGTCAGAGTTCTGTACAGTGTGTAGCAGAAGTGAGCTTAGGAGTACATTCAGGCTCCTCTGTTCATTAACGTAATGTGTGAGTCACTGTGAAATTTCGCATCGATTTTAAGATACTACTTTTGACATTTAAAGCACTAAATGGTCTCGCGCCACAGTATTTGAGTGAACTGCTAGTGTCTTACGATCCGCCACGCTTACTTTGATCAAAGAATTCAGGCTGCCTGTCAGTACCACGTATTATTAAAACTACAGCAGGGGGCGGAGCTTTTTCTTACAAAGCCCCAAAGTTATGGAATAGTCTTCCTATTAATGTTCGGGACTCAGACACAGTCTCAGTGTTTAAGTCTAGGCTAAAAACCATCTCTCCTTATTTTCTGTTCTCTCCTTTTCTGCTCTCTCTCTCTCTCTCCCCCCCTCTCCTTTCCCTCTCTCTGTCTCTCTGTCGAGCTGTACATGTCACTCCTGAGTTGCCAGTGATCCAGACCCCTCTGCCCTCTGGAGCCGTCTAACCCGTCCTGGAGTCCTGCTTCTGGTTGGAGATCTCGTCGCATGGATGCCCCGTGTGGTCTGCCTGGATTCGTGTGGTGGCTGGGGATGGTTTCCATGAAGACTGTCCTGTCATCGATTGATGCTCTGGGGACCTGTGACTTCAGTTGTTCGATAGCTCAGGACTGGAATCCCCTACAGTCTACCTGAGCCTTCAGGAACAAACTGGACTCCTTTTAATTTTAACACATCTCCTGTTATACTGAACTTCCAGTCTTACACATTATTATGCTGATCAATCCCTGCTCTCCGTTATCACCCAGATGAGGATGGGTTCCCTGTTGAGTCTGGTTCCTCTCAAGGTTTCTTCCTATTACCATCTCAGGGAGTTTTTCCTTGCCACCGTCGCCCTCGGCTTGCTCATCAGGGACCATCTTATCATTTTGATTCATACACATTGCATACAAACTTACTTCTTTTATTGCGTAAAGCTGCTTTGCGACAATGTCAATTGTTAAAAGCGCTATATAAATAAAATTGACTTGACTTGACTGACTGTGTGTGTGTGTGTGTGTACACGCATGTAAAAAGTGCACTAGTTTACTGTACGTACGTCCGCTATTGTACAAATCAAGTAGACGAGACAATTACATTATCGGCATACGGTGACGTCACAACAAGCCGAAATCTCGTGTCCTCATGAAATCTTCACTTTGGCCGGAGTTTTCCAAAAGTTCCATTTTCAACGACCAAAACGTTTGCGTGGACGAAAGGCAAAAACCGCAGAGAAAAATCTTTTAAAAATACCCGGCTACGTGTGGACACGGCCTAAACTGGCCAGTGTTTCAGTTTCATTGTCCAACCACTGTATGTATGTATGTACAGTGCCCTCCATAATTATTGGCACCCCTGGTTAAAATGTGTTCTTTAGCTTCTAAAAAAATTCAGTTTTGTTCTAAATAACATACGACCACAATGGAAAAAAAGAGGAAATTCCAAACTTTAATTCAAGTGCATTTATTCAGTGGGAAAAAAATCTCACATTAAGAAATAATTATTTTACATCAAATCATGGGTGCCACAATTATTAGCACCCCTGATGTTTAATACTTTGTACAGCCCCCTTTCGCCAACAAAACAGCACCTAATCTTCTCCAATAATGTTTCACAAGATTAGAGACCACAGAAAGAGGGATCTTCGACCGTTCCTCTTTGCACAATGTCTCTAAATCACCCAGTGACCTGACTCCTCTCCTCTGCACTCTCCTCTTCAGCTCACTCCACAGGCTTTCAATGGGGTTGAGGACTGGGGACTGAGATGGCCATTGGAGGATCTTGATTCTGTGTGTGGTGAACCATTTCTGTGTAGACTGGGCCACATGTTTTGGGTCATTATCTTGCTGAAAGACCCAGTGACGACCCATCTTCAGCTTTCGGGCAGAGGCCACCAGATTTTGCTTTAAAATGTCCTGGTATTTCAAAGCATTCATGCTGCCATGCAACCTAACATGGCTCCTAGGGCCTCTGGAAGAGAAACAGCCCCACAGCATCACCGATCCTCCCCCAGACTTCACAGTGGGCATGAGGTGCTTTTCTGCATACTCATCTTTTGTGGTCATTTAGAGTGTTTGTTGCCAAAAAGCTCTATCATGGTCTCATCTGACCAAAGAACAAGGTCCCAGTTGAAGCCCCAGTACCGCTTAGCAAACTTCAAATGTTTGCGTTTATGATCGTGACTGAGAAAAGGTTTTTTCCTTTTTTCCTTTAGAATTAATTACAAAATAGCATTACTTACGTACAAGGCTCTAAACGATCTAGCTCCCACATACCTAACCAGTCTTCTGATACGTTACAATCCACCACGCTCCTTAAGATCAGAAAACTCCGGACTACTGGTAGTTCCCAGAATATCAAAATCTACAAAAGGAGGTAGGGCATTTTCATATTTAGCTCCAAAGCTTTGGAATAGCCTTCCTGACAGTGTTCGGGGCTCAGACACAGTTTCCCAATTTAAAAGTAGACTCAAGATGCATCTCTTTAATCTGGCATACACATAATTAATTTATTTGCCTCATACTCCAGTACATCTATCCTGAATGGCAACCACGCTAATTCTTTTCACCTGCTCTTTATTTTTCCACCCATCCCGAGGCATCTGGAGATTGTGCCAGCTTCAGTAGACAGAGGCCGACCCTGCGAGGTTCCTGAGGCATCCAGAGAAGGACCTGCTCCAGCTGAATTTTTCTTTATGTTGGTTTGGATCTACACATGCTGCTCCTGAGCTCCCAGTGATCCAGACCCTCATCTGCCCTCTGCACCTGCTGACTCATCCCTGAGCTGAACTGGACTTTGTGTTAATTTAAATAACTTCTGTTATATCGAACTTTCATCTGCATAACACACATGATGTTCTACAATTTCTGTTATCCGTTATCACCCAGATGAGGATGGGTTCCCTGTTGAGTCTGGTTCCTCTCAAGGTTTCTTCCTATTACCATCTCAGGGAGTTTTTCCTTGCCACTGTCGCCGTCACCCTTGGCTTGCTCATCAGGGACAATCTCATTATCTAGACACATTTTTCTTACACATATATACATTTCCATAAGCCTTCTTTTCATTTTCTTTTCATTTCTGTGAAGCTGCTTTGAGACAATGACCATTGTTAAAAGCGCTATAGAAATAAAATTGAATTGAATTGAATTGAATGCCTCCCAAAGAGCTTGTTGGCATGTAGACAGCGTTTGATGGTTGTTTTGGAGACTTTGTGACCCCATGATGCTATCATTTGTTGCAGTTCTTTAACAGTGAGCTTTGGAGAATTTTTTATTTCTCTCACCATCCTCCTCACTGTGCGTGGACGCAAAATAAACTTGCGTCCTCGTCCAGGCTTGTTTACTACTGTTCCAGTTTTATTAAACTTCTTAATGATTCCTCTCACAGTAGATATGGGCAGGCGCAGGTGGTGGCTATTTTCTTGTACCCATTGCCTGACTTGTGAAGGTCGACACACTCCTGCCTTACTTGAATGCTGTGGGTTAGGGTTAGGGTCTGCCATCTCTCCTCATCTGCTCTCTCCTCTCTCTCTCCCTCTCTCCTTTTCCCTCTCCCTGTCTCTCTGTCGAGCTATACATGTCACTCCTGAGTTGCCAGTGATCCAGACCTGGGGGGACCTGTGACTTCAGTCATTCGATAGTTCTGGACTGGAATTTCCTACAGTCTACCTGAGCCTCCAGGAACAAACTCAAATTCAAATTCAAATTCAAATTTTATTTGTCACATACACAATCCTACACAGTACGATATGCAGTGAAATGCTTAGGCAACTGCCCTGACCTAAGAGAATAAAATTAAATAAAATATAAAATATAGAATATAAAATGTAAAATGTAAGAATATAAAATATAAAATGTAAGTAAGTAAAGACTATACATTATACTTTACAATAAGTGTACAAATGGAAAATATTGCAATGAAAAATTGTAATTGTACAAGTGGAAAATAAAAATATTGAAATGGGGACGGAATGTCCAGGGGTGTGCAAATATGCAGTAAAGTGACATGTTAAATGTTAAAGTGGCTTGTGTGCATATTTAAACTGGACTCCTTTTAATTTTAAACACATCTCCTGTTATACTGAACTTCCAGTACACATTATTATGCTGATCAATCCCTGCTATCCGTTATCACCCAGATGAGGATGGGTTCCCTGTTGAGTCTGGTTCCTCTCAAGGTTTCTTCCTATTACCATCTCAGGGAGTTTTTCCTTGCCACCGTCGCCCTCGGCTTGCTCATCAGGGACAATCTTATCATTTTGATTCATACACATTCACATTGCATACAAACTTACTTCTTTTGATTGTGTAAAGCTGCTTTGCGACAATGTCAATTGTTAAAAGCGCTATACAAATAAAATTGACTTGACTTGAATGTTGTGTTCCTTTGTCTTTCCCATGTTGAACTCCATGTTGCTACCCCTGTGGGCAGGGGTAGCTCAGTGGTTAAGGCATTGGACTACGGTTCAGAAGATCCCAGGTTCAAACCTCACAACCACCAAGTTGCCACTGTTGGGCCCTTGAGCAAGGCCCTTAACCCTCAATTGTTCAGATGTAATGAGATAAAAAATGTAAGTCGCTCTGGATAAGGGCGTCTGCCAAATGCCTAGATGTAGATGTTGAAGAGTGGATAAGAGAAATGGCCTCTGTGTCACGTCATATTTATACCCCAGGGAAGCAGGAAGTGATAAATTACTAATTAAATGTTCCTAGATACTCTGATCAACTTTGTAAACTACGTTATAAATGACAGAAATACTTCAATTACATTTATTTTCTAGGAATTGTTAGGGGTGCCAATAATTGTGGAACAGATTATTTTATGAAAAATAATTATTTGTTAGTCAGGGATTTTTATTTCCCCTTAAAATTCACTTTATATTCACATGATATTTTTCTACAATTTTCATTGTGACAATATGCTTCTGCAATAAAAACTGAATCTATTTTAAGGCTTTTAACACATCTTAACCAGGGGTGCCAATAATTATGGATGGCACTGTATGTATGTATGTATGTATGTAAACACCTCTCCTGTTATATGGTGTGTGTGTCTGTACACTACCATTTCTAATTTAGTTGATCTCTAGTGTATAATCTTTCAGTAAGAAGTACATTTTAAAAAGAGAAAGTGGAGCGAATACTAACAAAACACACCATATTTCAGGCTGAATATTGACACAACTCACCAGGTATTTATTCACTTGTCATGGCTGATGGGTGTAAATCCTCCACTGACTGCGTTTCTTGTGGTGTTCTCTGTAGCTCTCTTCATTATTTACAGAACCCTTGTGGAGAGAATCACAATCTTTATTTTCACTGTTACACTGATGATGTTACACTCAATTCATCATGTGCATGTTAGGATCAAATTCATTATTTCAGTAAAGCTGAAGTTCTAAAGACTAGCCTAAAAATTCATAGGATTAAAGAGTGTGACTTGACATTGATGGGGTTAAATGCTTCCTCTGACTGACCCTAACCCACAATGAGTCGTTGGTATTGAAGTTTGAAACACAGCACATCTTCATCGCCAGACCTAATTAGAAAGAAACTCTGGTGCCTTCATATCCTCTCATCTTGACTTTCATAACTTTCTCTTTATTGGAATTCCTGATAAAACTCTGCTTGATTTACAATCCATTTAAAACTTTGCAGTTCGAATTTTCTCTCATTAGAGAGAAAACAAACAAACAGACAAAAACTGCTTATGTCACACCGGTCCTGTTACACTGGCTACCTGTTATATTTATTATTTAATTTATCATTAAGGGAAAACAAAATCCAAAACTACATAGCCCTGTTTGAAAAAGTGTTTGCCCCCCTGTTAAAAATAACTTAACTCTGGTTTATCACATCTGAGTTCAATTTCTCTAGCCACACCCAGGCCTGATTACTGCCACACCTGTTCGCAATCAAGAAATCAAGAACAAAATTGGATTTTGTTTTTCCCCTAATAATACAAACCTTCATTTATAAACTTCATGATGTGTTTACTTGTGTTATCTTTGAATAATATTTAAATTTGTTTGATGATCTGAATCATTCAAGTGTGACAAACATGCAAAAAAAAAGAAGAAAGAAATCAGTAAGGAACACAGTGAAAACCACTTTTTCACTCCACTGTATCTCCCAGGTATGCTTTATGAAGCAAGTATACTAATTCTATATAATTATTTATCTTTATTAATATCAGTAGTAGTAGCAATAGCAGTGTCTTGGGACTAAACGAGCTAATTTTTAGCTTCTAAAGGTAGACTTTACAGAATACTTTAGGTGTACAACTAGTTCACATTTAAGTTTTATTTTCTACTGCAACTATACTGTGAGGTATACTATAATAGAACTTACAGGTACTTGTACTTTGAAGTATACTCAGTAAATTACTTGTTTAGCATTTTTATAAAAGTATACTTTTCTTTAAGTAAAGTTAACATCATATGATGAGTTTAATACTTTTTACGTGAAATATGAAATATGCCTTTAACTGTACTTTAAGTAGAATTGTGGAAACTAGTAAATTGTACCTTACTACAAATGACTGAGGCAGGAACCTTAAAACCCAACCAAATGTTTCATTTAATGGAAACAAAACAGATTTTTTTTCACCTGCTCTTCTTTGCAGTGGTTTCAGAAGTCCAGTGTTATACCCATTAACATCACTGCCTCGAGGAAATACACAACACTGTGGTTCTTCCGTTGTTGGTGGAGTAATTTTCTTGCTTAGGGCACTGCAAAAAAGGTCGTATTTATTATAAAAAATAATAGCAATAAAAGCAGTGTAGTCCTGAAATTCATGTAGACTCATCATCATTATTATAATCATCATCTTTATCAGTAGTGTTATTGCTTCATTGTGGTTAAAACAAGAAAAACAAGAAACAATTCTCAACCCATCACAAACTCGTCCACCCATGGTTCCTTGGGCTGGGCCCGTAATGGACGTCAGGTCACTGGATCAAGCACTGGGTGTGAGGGAACGGAGCCTATTAAAGTGGATGTACATATGCTTTAGACATACACTTTAATTAAACTAATTGATCACAGTGTTAAACCAAATATACCATTGCTCAACTTTATCAAAATTTTAGAACTTTGTGTTTGTTACCCGCAGCTCCACCCACGTGCTAACATTAACTGCGAATGGAGTGTAGGGTCAACTTGCTGCCGCTCCTCACATTACTCCAATGTTTTGGTAAATATATTATTACCTGACAGTAGGACAAGGTGATGATGCCAATGTGTACTGTTACAATCGCTGATGCCGCATACAGTACTATTAAATTGTGAGGGATGGGTGGCTATGCCGGCCAAATAGCAATTGTTTATGTATATATTGTTGTCAATCTTTTGGCTGCTCCCGTTGATGGGTCACCACAGAGGACCAACTGATCCGCACAGCAATTTCTCACAGGATTTATATATGTAATAGAGTCAGCCAAAAAAATTTACACACTTCAGGAAAATAAACATTTATAAATATTTTAATACTAAATGTATTGCTATATGTTATATATTGACATATATGATCTTATGATAATTTTATTGAATCATCAATATTCATTATATAATAGTAACATGTAATAATAATTAAATAGTTATAATAATTAAATAATATGTATTTATTATTTAATTCAATAATAAATACATAATAAACAACAAATTTTACATATTTTATATATATATATAAATAAATATGTAAAATTTGTTTATATATATATATATATATATATATATATTTTTTTTTTATTCCAATTTGACAGCCCAGATTTTATTAATTGTTTCATAAAATGGTGGTGTAGTGCTGAGCACTGTGGCCTTGCACCTCCAGGGTCCGGGTTCGGTTCCCGTCTCTGTGTGCATGGAGTTTGCATGTTCTCCCCGTGCTCGGTGGGTTTCCTCCGGGTTCTCCGGTTTCCTCCCGCAGTCCAAAGACATGTAGGTCAGGCTAATTGACGTTCCCAAATTGTCCGTAGTGTGTGTGTCCTGTGATGGACTGGCACCCTGTCCAGGGTGTACCCCACAGTGTGCCCTGTCTCCTGGGATAGGCTCCGCCCCCCGTGACCCTGAATACAGGATTAAGCGGTATAGATGATGATGATGATGATGATGATGATTATTAGAGGTATTAGAGATAAATACTGATAAAGACCCATCATTTTTGGTTAGTTACAGAGTCTGAGTCTTCACTGTATACACTATTATAATATAAAATAACACCTTGCTCAGGTTATTTTCGGTTGCCTAGCAAACAGCTTTAAACGGAAAACGAAGTCACTAAATATGGCAGTTCCCGTTCCGGTTTTTTTTTAAATGACGCACGCGTGACGCACACCCTATGCTCCGCCCATCATACATAAGATAGGCTCGCGCTGTGTAGTCGTTTCCGCTCCATCTCGGTCAGACTACAGTGAACAGCGCTTATTTATCGGAGTAAAATTTCCATCTCGTTTTATTTTTCTCCAGTTTGAGGACTTGTCTTGAGTTCGTTGACACTTTATCGGGTGACAGAGATGAGTCTGAGCATGATGAAGCGGACCGCGCCCCTGAGCCTGCTGTGCTGTGGCGCTGAAAATGGCGGAGTGTCCGGTGTGGCCGCTCCGGTGGAGGCGTTCTCTCAGCGCGAGGAGGAGCTGGACGGGTACACGGAGGAGCCCGAGGCCTGGCCTGTTAAAGCCGGCCTCAGTGACACGGAGAGCCGCTTACAGCCTGAGGGCGGCGGCGAGGAGCTGGAGAGAGAGACCCGGGAGCTCCTGAGGCAGCTGTACCGCGCTCACACTGGCCTAGGCCCGAGTCCCTGGCGGGGGAGAGCTCACCCCGCGCTGCCCAGCCTCCAGAGAGTACTGCGGGACCTGCTGAGTAAACACAGGATCGCCTACAGCGGTGCGTGTCTGTCTGTCTGTGTGTATGTGTGATATATAATAATAACTCTAGTATCATCTCTGTAATACCTTTTTCTGAATCTATTTATATCAGAACCCTCTGTAAAGGATTCGTTTTTTTTTTTTGTATTTTGGAAGTTCACATTTAAATGTAAGTTTAATAATTATCTGTTTCGATTTAATCTGTTCGAGGAAAAAACTGCGTTTATCTGAGTCATCCAACTATGTCATAACAGGCAGATAGAACTGACCAATCAGGGCGCAGCAGGCTGATAGAACTGACCAATCAGGACGCAGAAGGCGGGCTCTGTGTATTCGCCTTTTTTCTAGAAAAATCGCTTAGACTTCAGTGTCGGTGTGTGTGTGAAGTGCACGTGCAGAGTGAGAAGGCTGCAGGAGATGTTTATTGTTGTCTTTATTGTCACTTCATCCATGTTCAGTCAGAACACAGTGACCCGAAACAACGTTCCTCCAGGACCGAGGTGCTCCACGCCACATACATTTACAACATAAGTTACCAGCAGAACTAACTAGCTAACTAAGAGGTCTAGTTAACAGGCGAGCGGAGACGAGACAGATCGACCTGACAACATAAATGAACAAAAACTGACTATTCACATTTAGAGAGGAACTCTATATGTTTTTTTTTTTTTTTTTGTGTACAGACAGCATAAAGTGCACATGCAAATGTGCACTTCATTACACACGGGCTATTTAACTCTACATGCACAGTAATAAAGCGTAATAATCGCTGTTCTGGGTGTGGTCACAGTCACGTGGTGGTTTATTTTTATAGAAAATATAAATATTGATTTAAA
This sequence comes from Clarias fuscus, assembly GCA_030347435.1. NCBI lineage: Eukaryota > Metazoa > Chordata > Actinopteri > Siluriformes > Clariidae > Clarias > Clarias fuscus. The sequence goes on along the minus strand of CM059204.1, from coordinate 48,347,196 downwards.
AGGAAATGGGGTTCCTGGAAGTCTGCTTATTTTTAAATGTGCTTATCAGAAAAACAGACACACACACACACACATACTCCGGATAAAAGAGAAGTTCAGTATAGAAAGTAAAAAAGAGCTAATCTTACATGAACACCCACAGTGAGGGGAATTCTGGGTAATTCCTCATGATGGTGACGGAGTGTAAGCAAGATGTGATTGTCACTGCTGTAAGATAACAAGTTATTATAGAGAGATTTCTGGTCACATTAAGTTAAGTATTAACGTATGTATGTGTGTGTGTGTGTGTCTTCCAGGCATGGTGCAGCGGCTGTTCGATCAGGCCCAGGGTCTGGACAGCGTGCAGTCCGTGTTGCGCGGTGTGTTCAGCGACGGGGTGATGAGCTGGGGTCGCATCGCCAGTGTGTTGGCCCTGGGAGCCGTGGTGTGTGAGCGTCTGACGCAGGAGTGTGTGAAGGACCGGGCCGAGGAGTGTGTGGACATTGTCACCTCACAGATCTCCTCATACCTCAGCACAGAACTCCAGCACTGGTTCATCAACAACAAGGGCTGGGTGAGAATACACACACACGCACACATGATTTACATCCGCGCTGATGTGTGGTGTCATTGTGTTTACCCTTGTGTGTGTGTGTGTGTGTTTTACAGGATGGTTTTGTGGAGTTCTTCCGCATCGAGGATCCTGAGTCCACAGTCCGAAACGCGCTCATGGCAGTGGCCGGGTTCGGAATAGGGGCGTGTCTGTTTACACTGATGCGATGAAGTGGGTGGAGCCAGAGTTGAGCGCTGTTACCATGACTACATCAGAGTCCTTCGTTCCTAGGAATCGAGGATGGACATGCTTGTGCTGTTCAGGACGATCACAGAGACACTTTATGCGTGCATGCGTGAGTGTGTGTGTGTGTGTGTGTGTGTGTATTTTATGGAAACAGAGATTTATTTTCAAATAAAAGTTCTCTCACCGAGATAAGCTCCGCCCCCGTCATTATACCGCACTTTTCCCACACGTGGCAGTGTGCGGCACTGAGAGCTGTGACTGTGTGAAAAGTATCAGTTTTACACTTTGGAGAAAGTTTTATTTTTTTAATAAACACTTCAGACACAGAATGCTGTGGTGTGTGTTCATTTACCCTGTGACCTCATCGAGTCGGTAGACGAGTAGTGTGTGTGTACTGTGTTCTTACCAGAGTACAGAACCAGACAGAACACACCAGGTGTCCGTATGAACCGTCAGCCTGTAGTTATAAAAGTGTAGATAAGAGCTGAGGATTTACTGCCTGTCTTGGAGTATACGTACTGTTGTCGGATTTTTTTCATAATGTTCATAATGTACTGTTGTGGGTTTTTTTTTTTTTTTCATATTTGTTTATTTAGTGTAAATTTCCACCTGGGACTGTCCCTGCCTCTGTACTGACCTTGTGATTTTGTACACACCTTTCTGGGTTCGGGGAATGTTAATTCTGGAATTTAGGGGAAGTCTACACTCCTCTGGTTATGCCATGTGTGATCAGCTTATCAGAAGTCGTGTGTCGTTCACAGGGCGTTGACATGCAGGAACAGGTTTGGGTCTCTCAGTAAAGAGAAACACTACAGTCAACTGACATTGTAAACAAATGTGCAAAATGAAACAAAATGTTAGTGTATTAATATAAAACTGGGATTTGTTGCTGCACTGAGCTGCTGTTACAGAAAATAAGTGTGTGTGTGTGTGGAGAGGGCGAGATGTGATCTTAGGTGTGGCCCTGTCTGTGTGTGTGTGTGTCTGTGTGTGCGTGCATTTCAGCTGTGCTGACTGTCTATAATGGTTCAGCTGGTGTGTGTGTGTGTAGTGGACTTTAGCAAGTTTATTCTCAGCGTGGACTTTACACACTTGTTCCAGCTCGAGTATAGCTATGGAACTTTACACACACACACATCATGCAGGAAATCTACATTTCACTCTTTTATAGAGAGATTTAAAATAATAATCTATCTGCCTTAGAGCAACTCCTCTTACAAGTTTTTAATCATGTGTTAGGGTTGTTTATTTTTTGCATTTAGTAGTTTGACGCTACAAACACACTTCCTCCTAGGGTGAAGAAAGGTCATGTGACCTGTTATTTCCTACTTCCTGGTTTCTCCTGATTGGCTGTTGGGGTTTTCTGCCAGCTCTTAGCAACAGCCCGCCCACAGTGACTTTAAAAAGCAACAAAAACAAAACACTTCCCAGAAGTCAGCTGACGTGTGTGTGTGTGTGTGTGTGTGTGTGTGAGAGAGAGAGGGGAAAAGAAGAAAATGGAAGTTCACATTGATCTAAACGACATACACAGCAGAGTAATTTATTTAACTAATAAAACAAGCGTAAGAAGAAGAAGAGCCCGAGACTAGACAGAATAATGTACATTTAATCTGAATCAATTTATTTATTATACACATTTAATAATGGACATTAAAAACAAATCTTAACAGACATGTGGCTATAAACACAGAAATGAGATTTAACTTATTTTAATAAGGCAGAAAGTAAAAGATTCCTGATAATTACTTGAAGAATCCACAAGAGGAAACGGATACAATTTCAGTTCAAATTTATTTTGTCACATATACATTACAGCACAGTGAAATTCCTTCTTCGCATATCCCAGTGTAACTGGGGTCAGAGCGCAGGGTCGGCCATGATACAGCGCCCCTGGAGCAGTTACGGTTAAGGGCCGCGCTCAAGGGCCCAACAATGGCAACCTGGTGGAGCTGGGGATCGAACCGCCGATCAGTAACTCAGTGCCTTAACCCTCTGAGCCACCACCGCCCCCAGGGTTAGAGAGACGGTGGGACGAGACGAGCGGTGCTGGGGGATCGGAGGGAGCGTGGTGCGATGTGAGGTGTGATTAGAGCAGAGAGGTGAGTGGATGCTGGGCCGTTTTTTGCTTTGTAGGCGAGCATCAGGATTTTGAATTTAATGCAACTGCAGAGAACAAATGGTGGACAGAGTCAGAGCTGCCAGGAGGGAGCTCCAGTCCAGTCTTGAAATAACAGGGGACTGAACAAGCACCTGAGTGACCTGTGGAGAAAGAAATGGGTGGATTCTTCTGATGTTGTAAAGAAGAAATCTGGCTGTTGTCTGGGGAGATCACAAGGTCCTGAGCAGGGGGTGAGTCACCAGGGATGAACAGCAGGTCTTTATCCTGATCCTGATCAGGGTCGTTGTGATCGAGCCTTGCAAGTACATTAGAGAACATCCCATTATCTAAATCTAATATCCTAAATTCCAGGAAGATCGAGCAGCTACATATCCCAGGAATCAGCCCATACCAGGCTTTATAAACAAACTCAGCCAACGTGACAAATTTACTTATAAAGAACTAAAATAGAAAATGATCACAAAGCAGTTTTACAGAAATTCATGAATTTCTTGACTTCTTTCTGGCTTCAGAAAAGCAGCATGTTCATGTTTCATTTACTTATATACGTATTTGGTTATCATTTGTAGTTATGTGGTTGCTGAGAAGTTAGAAGCATTACTATAAACACCTGCATGTGATAATAAAAGATTAATTTGTGTGGTAGTGCTGCCACCTTGTGGTGATATATAATTATACAATTCCCTGTCCATCAAATTCAAAATTCAAATTCAAATTTTATTTGTCACATACACAGTCATACACAGTACGATACGCAGTGAAATGCTTAGGCGACTGCCCTTGACCTTAAAATAAAATACTATTAAAGACTATTTATAGGAAATAAATATATAAAAAAAGGAGAAAAAAGTAGATTTAACTAAGAATAAAATATTTGTAAAATATCTGTACAGTACAAATATACAATGTAAGGAAAATATAAGAAAATATAAGAAAACCAAACTAATATACAATATAAGGAAAATATAAAAAAAAAAACCCAGGTGTACAATATAGAAAAATATAGAATATATATGGAATTTGGAATTTTTGTGTGGGAAGGAGTAGAGTATAAATAGAAATGTCCAGTGGATGTGCAAGTATGCTGTAAAGTGTTCGTACTTAAAGTGACTTGTGCATAGTAGAATAAATAGTATTGTGGAAGGTGTGCAGTGACCACTAGTGTCGATGATTGTCCCGAGTGTCCAGAGAGAGGGCAAGAAGCATGAGTGTGGGTGTGTAAAGTGGGTCAGTACTATGTGGTGTGCTGGTTGAGAGACCGTATCGCCTGCGGGAAGAAGCTCCTCCTCAGTCTCTCTGTGTTGGTCTTCAGGGAGCGGAATCGCTTTCCTGACCGCAACAGAGAGAACAGTCTATTGCAGGGGTGGCTGAGGTCCTTCACAATCTTCCTGGCCTTGGTCCAGCACCGCTTCTTGTAGATTCAGTGCAGGTCAGGGAGCTCGGTGTGGATGATGCGCTCAGCTGATCGCACCACCCTCTGTAGAGCTCGTCTGTCCTGCAACGTGCTGTTCCCCAACCACGTTATGATGTTTCCTGTCAGGATGCTCTCTATGGTGCAGGAGCAGAAGTTCCTGAGCACCTTGGAGGGCAGTCTAAAGTCTTTCAAGCGCCTGAGGTGGTAGAGACGCTGTCGGGCCTTTTTCACCAAGGTGTTGATTCAATTCAATTCAATTCAATTTTATTTATATAGCGCTTTTAACAATGTTCATTGTCTCAAAGCAGCTTAACAAGAATAAAAAAAAAAATTTTTTTTTAAAGAAAATTTATGGAAATGTGTATGTGTGAGAAAAATGTGTCTAGATAATAATGAGATGAATGAGTGAATGATTAATGAAATATCTCTGATGAGCGAGCCAAGGGTGACGGCGACAGTGGCAAGGAAAAACTCCCTGAGATTGTAGTAGGAAGAAACCTTGAGAGGAACCAGACTCAACAGGGAACCCATCCTCATCTGGGTGATAACGGATAGAATTTATACAACATCGTGTGTGTTATGTAGCTAAAAGTTCAATATAACAGAAGTTCTTTAAATTAACATGAAGTCCAGTTCAGCACAGGGATGAGTCAGCAGGTGCAGAGGGCAGATGAGGGTCGGGATCACTGGGAGCTCAGGAGCAGCATGTGTAGCTCCAACCATCATAAAGCAGAATCCAGCTGGAGCCGGTCCTTCTCTGGATGCCTCAGGAACCTCACAGGGTTGGCCTCGGCCTACTGAAGCTGGCACAATCTCCAGATGCCTCGGGATGGGTAGAAGAATACAGAACAGATGGAGAGAATTAGCGTAGTTGCCATTCAGGATAGATGTACTGGAGTATGAGGTTATGGGATGAGTTACGTGTATGCCAGATTAAAGAGATGCGTCTTTAGTCTACTTTTAAACTGGAAAATTGTGTCTGTGCCCCGAATACTGTCAGGAAGGCTATTCCAAAGCTTTGGAGCTAGATATGAAAAAGCCCTACCTCCTTTTGTAGATTTTGATGTGATGTGGCAGGACCATGACAGGTCCTGCTTGATGTGTACACCGTGGTATCTGAAGCTGTCAACTCTCTCCATCGGGTTATTGTTGATGACGGGGATCTGGTAGTTCCTCTCCTGCTTTGTGCTAAGGTCCACTACCAACTCCTTTGTCTTGCTAATGTTCAAGAGGAGGTTGTTCCTCTGGCACCAGTGCTCCAGATTACCAATCTCCTCCAGGTAGGCCGTCTCATCGTTGTCAGTGATCAGGCTCACCACGACGGTGTCGTCAGCAAACTTGATGATGGTGGTGGAGTTAGTAGAGGCTACGCAGTCGTGTGTGTACAGTGAGTACAGCAGGGGGCTCAGAACACAACCCTGTGGTGCTCCAGTGCTGAGCGTGAGGGAGGCTGAGACATGTCCACCCATCCTTACAGCCTGTGGTCTGCCAGTTAGGAAATTGGAGATCCACTGACACAGAGATGAGCTGAGTCCCAGGTGCTCTAGCTTGGTGGTGAGTGTGGAGGGAGTTATGGTATTAAATGCTGAACTGTAGTCGATGAAGAGCATTTTAACATAATTCCCCCTTCTAGTGTCCCGGTGAGTGAGAGATGGGTGAAGAATGAAGAAGATGGGTGATAGCGTCATCTGTAGAGCGGTTTGAACGGTAAGCGAACTGAAGTGGATCCAGTGTGTCGGGTAGTGAAGAAATGATGAAGTCTCTGACCAGCCACTCAAAGCACTTCATCACCACTGATGTGAGGGCAACAGGTCGATAGTCATTGAGGGAAGCAGGATGGGGTTTCTTCGGAACAGGAACAATGATGGACTCTTTGAAGCATGTGGGGATCACCGAGTGAGATAAGGAGAGGTTGAATATCTCGGTGAACACAGCTGCTAGCTGGTCTGCGCAGGCTCTGAGGACTCGACCTAAGATGCCGTCTGGTCCTGCTGCTTTCCTGGTGTTCACTCTCCTGAAGGCTCTCCTCACGTCATGCTCAGATATGATGAACGCATTTCCGGTGCTCGCAGTGACTTCCTCTCTGCAGCCGTTAGCGCCGCTAGCAGTAGCATTGCTAGCGTCTTTAGCTGCAGCCTCAAAACGAGCATAAAAGGTGTTCAGCTCATCTGCCAGAGTCATGTCCGCGTTCGTCATACCGGATGTTGGTGCTTTATAGTCCGTTATTGTTCTTAGTCCCTGCCACAGGCTCCTAGAGTCACTCTGTTGGAGTTTAGTTTCCTTCCGTAGCGCTGCTTCGCCTCCTTCCGGATGTTGTATGACGCAGCCTTGCACAAGTCCATGTCCCCCGAAGCAAGTCCCGCATTGTAGGCAGCGGTGCGAGATCTCAGAGCGTCGCGGATGGTTTTGTCTACCCACGGCTTCTGATTGGGAAACGTTCTGATGGACGTTCTGATCACTGGGAATTTATTTATATGATCCATTTCACAGTGGACATGTCACAAAGGAGTTTTTTTTTAAATCCAGATATAAAATTTACATTAATTCCTAATGAGCAAAGCAGAGGCAATAGGAACAAATAAAAGCTCTGATGTGAAAAAAAATCCTGTTTTGCATTTTGAATGACAAACTGGATTGGAGCATAAACACAGACGCTGCATACAAGAAGAGACAGCGTCGTCTCTATTCCCTAAGAAGACTCCTCAGGTCCTTTGGTGTTTGCAGGCCACTTTTGAACGTGTTTTATTAGTCTGTTGTCGCTAGATTTTTTTATGCTGTGGTGTGAGTGTGAGTGATGACAATAGACTTAATAAGCTGTGCAGGAAAGCAGGCTCTGTCATACAAACCTAAAGACCTGACATACAGCAACAACATGTAAATTTGAGGCATCACCATGCTAACCTTTCTTTAGATGCCTGAAAGCTTGATGTGGATGAGGCTCTTATTGACATGATTGTAAAGGACTCTCTTTACACTGGTCTATAATGAAGGATTTAGGCAGTTTGTCTCTTTTTTGGACCCAGCCTACAATCTCTCAACAAGACAAGTATGTCTTACCAGTTGTGGTGTTTTCTAGGTTCTAAAGCCTATGGTGGAGCAGAGTTCAAGTAGGCTTTTATTGTCATTTCACCCATATACAGTACAGTTCAATACACAGTGAAGAAAACAACGTTCCTCCAGGACCAAGGTGCTACATACAACATCAATTTAACAACATAAATTAACAAAACTAACCAGCTAACTAAGAACCCTAATTAGCCGACTAGCTGAGACAAGACAGATTGACATTTTTAAATTAACAGAGAATCATATTCTATACAAAAGAGACAACATAAAGTGCACATGCAAATGTGCAAACAAGAACGACAAAGTGACAACGTGACAACATGATACATTTCAATAAGAGATACAATAAAGCAAAGGAGAAGGGCAAAAGTAAAGTAAAGCCTTTATTTTGTCATATATACATTACAGCACAGTGAAATTCCTTCTTCGCATATCCCAGCATAACTGGGGTCAGCCATGGTACAGCGCCCCTGGAGCAGTTAGGGTTAAGGGCCTTGGTCAAGGGCCCAACAATGGCAACCTGGCTGAGCTGGGAATCGAACCGCCGATCTTCCGATTAGTAACTCAGTGCCTTAGCCCTCTGAGCCACCACTGCCGTTGAAAAGAGGACATACAGCAGGCTGTGGCAATGAGTGTGACAACAGATATGTGGACATCTATCATTATGTCTGCACACCTCGCAATAACTTCCCATTACACCAAGGATGACAAACTGGACACAAAGTATGGAACATTTTGCACAAAGCCACACTGCTGAAAACTTGGTGCAAGAAAAAATGTATATGATGGGAGAGTGTTAAATCTTACTCTCGTTCCCTCAGGTGAAAGGCAAAAATAAAAAAAAATTGCTCATTTAAGGACCAGCACAACTGCAAAGGAAAGACTGTACCAGGTACAGAAATCTATGGGCGTGACTGAAACCCGCTGTACATTAAATATGTTTTAAATATGTGTATGAACAGTGGCAGCCAGTGGAAGCAGCCCTTTTTTCCTTCAGCACAGACCTTGTTTCACTCAATTCAAGAGAATATGAAGCAATAATAATACTTTCTCCTTTTCATCAAACCACAGTGGAACTCTCAGAGAAAAAAATAGGTTATCCCATTAATGAAGATAATACACTATACGGGCCAGTGTGAGCATGAAAAGCTTAAAAGTGACAACTGGCAGATAATTTACTTCAAGTCAAGTCAATTTTATTTATATAGCACTTTTAACAATTGACATTGTCGCAAAGCAGCTTTACACAATAAAAAGAAGTAAGTTTTTATGCAATGTATATGAATCAAAATGATAAGATTGTCCCTGATGAGCAAGCCGAGGGTGACGGTGGCAAGGAAAAACTCCCTGAGATGGTAATAGGAAGAAACCTTGAGAGGAACCAGACTCAACAGGGAACCCATCCTCATCTGGGTGATAACGGATAGGAGGGATTGCTCAGCATAATAATGTGTAAGACTGGAAGTTCAGTATAACAGGAGATGTGTTAAAATTAAAATTAAAAGGAGTCCAGTTTGTTCCCGGAGGCTCAGGTAGACTGTAGGGGATTCCGGTCCTGAGTTATCGAACAACTGAAGTCACAGGTCCCCAGAGCATCAATCGATGACAGGACAGTCTTCATGGAAACCATCCCCAGCCACCATACGAATCCAGGCAGACCACACGGGGCATCCATGCGACGAGATCTCCAACCAGGAGCAGGACTCCAGGACGGGTTAGACGGCTCCAGAGGGCAGAGGGGTCTGGATCACTGGCAACTCAGGAGCGAAACATGTATAGCTCGACAGAGAGACAGAGAGAGGGAAAGAAGAGAGGGAGAGAGAGAGAGAGCAGAAGTGAAGAGAACAGAAAATAAGGAGAGATGGCAGTTAGGTCTGGTCACAGTCAACATGTATAGGTGAATGTATATTTAGTGCAAAGTGCAAGCAGGGACTCCGGCAGGACTAACTATAACAGCATAACTAAAAGGGAGGAGCCAGAAGGAAACACAAACATGAGGGCTCCCTGAGATGTAAAGCAACCAATCACCTCACCGTCAACAAACCTGAGTGAACAATGAAAATGGGGAGGACAGCATCTAAACATACCAGTTCACCAGAATACTCTACGTCCATGAGTCCCCCAGATCTGCTCCTTTACCTAAGGTTAATCTATTTACAAAAATGCTTGGCTAAATAAATAGGTTTTTAGCCTAGACTTAAAAACTGAGACTGTGTCTGAGTCCCGAACATTACTAGGAAGACTATTCCATAACTTTGGGGCTTTGTAAGAAAAAGCTCTGCCCCCTGCTGTAGTTTTAATAATACGTGGTACTGACAGGCAGCCTGCATTCTTTGATCGAAGTAGGCATGGCGGATCGTAAGACACTAACAGTTCACTCAAATACTGTGGCGCGAGACCATTTAGTGCTTTAAATGTCAAAAGTAGTATCTTAAAATCGATGCGAAATTTCACAGGGAGCCAATGCAGTGTAGATAAGATAGGGGTGATGTGCTCGTATCTTCTGGTTTTAGTGAGGACTCTCGCTGCTGCATTCTGTACTAACTGAAGCTTGTTTATACACCTAGTTGAACAACCAGACAGTAAGGCATTACAATAGTCCAACCTAGACATGATAAAAGCATGAACTAGTTTTTCTGCATCATTTAGTGACAATATGTTTCTTATCTTGGCAATATTTCTAAGGTGAAAGAAAGCTATCCTGGTGATATTATCTACATGAGCTTCAAACGAAAGGCTGGAATCTATAATCACACCAAGGTCTTTTACTGTTGCACTTGATGGAACAGAAAGGCCATCTAAAGTTACAGTGTGATCAGAAAGCTTACTTCTAGCTACTTGTGGTCCTATGACCAGAACTTCTGTCTTATCAGGATTAAGCAGAAGAAAATTAATTAACATCCAATATTGTATGTCCTGCACACACTGCTCAATTTTAGCAAACTGGTTTTTCTCATCTGGTTTTGCTGAGACATATGTAACGAGATAAATGTTATAGAAATATAAATATCTAAGTAAATCCTGCGTTAATGTGATTGCGTGGTTGCGCGTCCTACTGGTTACACTGGGGGCGCTGTTTCCCACTGTGGTTGAGCAGTCTGCAGCAGAGCTATGGAGAACTGCTGTGGGTAAGTTGCATCTGTTGTAGCTCCACAATAAACGTTAGAAAAAATTATTTCATGAGAAATGTCAGGCACTGTTTGAAAGGTATAGAACATTATAGACATTGATTCATCTGTCAAGTGTATTTTCTTTTTATTTATGTGTCATTTTGATACTTTTATTTCCGTTTTAATGTACCTAGTCTTACCACGTGCTAATGTGCTAACGAAATGAACCGTGTTCTTAATAGGTGGAGCTGTAACATTTTGTTGAACTTGCCGTTTGTCTCCTACTGCTCTGTGTGCAGGTAACAATTTATTTATCATATAATGTGTAAGAAGTTACTCTGCAGTATTCTGTGCATTTTCTGTGTTTGAGTAAATGTTTGGGTGCTATTAGTTTTTTGTGTGAAAGTATTCCAGAGATGTCATGATGGCTATAAAATGGGTGACGTAAGCTGTGTAATTTATGTAGCACACATGCTTTACTTTATATTTATTTCAGTCCTGCTTGATTTAAAATTGACTATGCGATCACAAAGCAATATGTTTAAACAAAAGACAGAAAGAAAAGACAGTATTGAATTAGACAAACCCATTTAATTTTCATTGAGAAATTCCCATATTTCAGATTATCCTCATATTTTTATTTATTTTGTTTATAATATCATCTATAATTATATACTATTATATATAAGTATACTGTTATATTAAGAGCAGCAGAGCTATGGAGAACTGCTGTGGGTGGAGCTGTAACATTTTGTTGAACTTGCCGTTTGTCTCCTACTGCTCTGTGTGCAGCCATCAAATAAATTGTGACATCACCCAAGTCTCGAGTGTGCGTGCTGATGAAAAGTGGGACAAACCGGGTCAGAGACAGGGAAAACCAAGAAGGTCACACATATAATTGTGTGTCATCAGCATAACAATGAAAACTAATACCATGTTTACGAATTATGTTGCCCAGAGGAAGCATGTAAAGGGAAAAAAGCAGTGGGCCTAAAACTGAGCCCTGTGGAACACCAAACTCCACTTGAGAACATGAGGAATGGTCACCATCTAAATCTACAAACTGATAACGATCAGTCAAATAGGATCTGAGCCACAAGAGGGCAGTTCCCTTAATTCCTACTACCTTTTCTAATCTGTGAAGGAGAATACTATGATCAATGGTGTCAAAAGCTGCACTGAGGTCCAGTAACACAAGTATAGTGACGCAACCCTGATCAGAGGCCCATAGGAGGTCGTTTACTACTTTAACAAGTGCTGTCTCTGTGCTGTGATGAGGCCTAAATCCTGACTGATACAGTTCATTTATGCTATTTCTGTGTAGATGTGAACATAGCTGCTGTGATACTAGCTTTTCCAAAATCTTGGAGATAAAGGGAAGGTTTGATATCGGCCTGTAATTAGAAAGCAGACAGGGGTCAAGGTCAGGTTTCTTGATTAGCGGTTTAATAACGGCTAATTTAAAGGATTTGGGGACATACCCACTACTGAGTGAACAGTTAATTACTTTCAACAGGGGCTCTATTATTGCTGGTACTATCTGTTTGAGAAAATGTGTCGGTATAGGATCTAATATACAGGTTGACGATTTTGAAGAAGAGATGAGTGAAATTAGTTCCCTCGCTTCAAGGGGAGTAAAGTGTTCTAAGTTCTGATGTGATGTGGTTAGTTCATCTGAATTATTTAAATTGTCTGTTTTCAAAGCCTGAATTTTTTGCCTAATATTTATGATTTTATTATTGAAAAAGTTCATGAAATCCTCACTACTGCATGATGTTGTTGTGGAGATTTCTGCAGTGGTCTTGTTTTTAGTTAATTTAGCTACGGTATTAAATAAAAATCTCGGGTTGTTTTTGTTATTTTCTATAAGAGTGGAGAGATACATTGATCTAGCATCACTGAGAGCTTTTTTTATAGTTCAGGATGCTCTCCTTCCAAGCTATTTTGAATACTATCAATTTAGTTTGGCGCCATTTACGTTTGAATTTTCGAGTGGTTTGTTTTAAAGCGCGTGTGGTCATTATACCAAGGAGCGAGTTTCTTATCTCTAATCATTTTCCTTTTAACTGGAGCTACATTATCTAAACTATAACGAAGTGCTGACTCTAGATATTCATTCGCCTGTTCGAGTTCTGTGAAGTCAGATGGCGATCCAATCAAAGTTGATAATTCTGGAAGATTATTGATAAAGCTCTGTGTGGTATTTGATGTAAATGTACGTTTAAGGTGGAAGCGCGGTGCTGTGCCTACATTATTACTATGACACGCTTTAATCGAGACAAGATAGTGATCTGAGATAACTTCAGACTGTGGAATTGTGGTTATATTTCCTATACTTAATCCGAAGGATAATATTAAATCTAAAGTGTGACCTGCTTTATGAGTGGGTCCTACTACACACTGAGAGACTTCAGACTGCCCTCCAAGGTGCTTAGGAACTTCTACTCCTGCACCATAGAGAGCATCCTGACGGGAAACATCACGACCTGGTTCGGGAACAGCACCATGCAGGACAGGCGAGCTCTACAGAGGGTGGTGCGATCAGTTGAGCGCATCATCCACACCGAGCTCCCTGACCTGCACTCGATCTACAGCAAGCGGTGCTGGACCAAGGCCAGGAAGATCATGAAGGACCTCAGTCACCCCAGCAATGGACTGTTCTCTCTGTTGAGGTCAGGAAAGCGATTCCGTTCCCTGAAGGCCAATACAGAGAGACTGAGGAGGAGCTTCTTCCCGCAGGCGATACGGTCTCTTAATCAGTACAACACACAGTACTGATCCATTTTGCACATCCACACATGCTTCTGCACTCACTCTGGACATTCAGGACATTCGCTCACTAGTCCTCACTGCACATCTGCTCACTCATGGGCATTATGCACATAACTCACTTTAAATATGCACACAAGCCACTTTAACATGTCACTTTACTGCATATTTGCACACCCCTGGACATTCCGTTCCTTTTGTTCACCCCATTTCAATATTTTTATTTTCTACTTGTACAATTACAATTTTTCATTGCAATATTTTCCATTTGTACACTTAATGTATAGTATAATGTATAGTCTTTACTTACTTACATTTTACATTTTACATTTTATATTCTATATTTTATATTTTATTTTATTTTATTCTCTTAGGTCAGGGCAGTTGCCTAAGCATTTCACTGCATATCGTACTGCGTAGGATTGTGTATGTGACAAATAAAATTTGAATTTTGAATTTGAATTTGAATTTCATTTACTCCTACTGAGTCCAGTATGGACAAGAATGCTGTTCTCAGAGGGTCTTCTGGATTCTCAAAATGAATATTAAAGTCTCCAGCAATTAACGCTTTGTCTACAGAAACAACAAGGTTTGAGAGGAAATCTGCAAATTCACAGAGAAACTCCGAGTACGGCCCTGGGGGTCTGTAAATGATGATTAGCGGGATCGACTGAGCTGACTTTATGTTACTATAGAGAACTTCAAATGCATTAGATTTAAAACTGTGTTTTTGTACGAGAGACAGATTATGGTTATAAATAACTGCGACTCCTCCTCCTCTACCAGTTAGCCGAGGCTGGTGTATGTAGCTGTATCCAGGAGGACTAGCTTCATTTAGAGCTACATACTCGTCCTGTTTAATCCAGGTTTCTGTTAAACATAATATATCAAACTCCTGATCTGTGATAATTTCATTAACAATAACTGCTTTAGATGCGAGAGATCTAATATTTAACAGTCCTAGCTTCAGATCAGAGGTGCCGGCTGCGCATTCAGTGTGATCTGAGTTTGTGGTATCTATGTTAATTAAATTACTAAAACAGACTTTGAGTCTTTCTAAATTTATGTTTAGCTCGGGGAACAGACACAGTCTCAATATGATGAACCCTGAGTGACGACTCTCTGCAGCTAGCAGACGGTTGGTTTAGCCTGTCTGTCTGCTCCCTGGCCTGGGCTCTGGATTGTCACCGATTAACTAGGCCTCTTCTGAGACTATGTGCTATACTGCAAGAAATGAGAGCAGCACCTTCCCGAGTGGGATGGACACCGTCCCGCCCTAACAGGCCAGTTTTGCCCTCAAAGGTCTTCCAGTTGTCTATGTAGCCCACGTTGTTTTCGGAGCACCACCTGGACATCCAGCGGTTCAGCGACCATAACCTGCTGTAAGCTATGTCACCACGTCTCATTGGGATGGGACCAGAGCAAACTACTTCTTCGGACATCGCCTTCGCTATTTTAAACACCTCTGTAAAGTTATGCTTGCTAACCTCTGACTGACGAAGGCGTATATCGTTAGCTCCAGCCATGTACTACTATCTTAGAGAACCTATGCTGACCTAGAGCCCTAAGATTACCTGCTATGTCCGGTGCTCTGGCTCCCGGGATACACCTGACCACTGCCGCTGGCGCCCCTAAAGGCCGAGCTAATTTCACATGTCTCAGTATAGAGTCTCCTATAACCAGAGCTCTTTCAGGTTTCTCAGCGGGTGCATCACTGAGGAGAGCGAACCTGTTGGACATGTGAAGCGCAGAAGAGGTGTGCTCCGGTGGGCTAGCTTTAGCGTTAGCTTTGGCTGAACGAGTATGCCGCCGAGTCGTCACCCACTCACCCCGCTGTGAGGGCTCTACTGCCGGAGTCGGGGGCTGATTATCTCCACCTGCGGCACCCAGACTTTCCGCTACAGGATTAACGCTGCTCTCGCGCTCTCTAACCCTCTCTAAAGTCTGGATGCGCTCCTCTAATGCTACTATCTTCTCCGTCAGGGTGCTAACTAACACACACCTATCACAAATAAAATTATCACTAATGACGGAGGAAGAATGTCTAAACATCCTGCACTCCACACACTGAGCGAGCTGAATGGTAGACATGATAACGTACCTTTGTGCCGGAGTTGTGATTATTTGGTGATGGATTCGCTTGTTGTTGGTCAGATGATACGCGCGTTCTCCCAAAAAGCGCAAAAATCAGATAAAGTCCAGTAGTATTAAAGCGTAAAAACGGGAAAAATATATAATTATAAAAAACTAAACAAAATATAATCTAAAACGCTGTTCCAAACAGACGAGGAACTTTCGCGGGAACAATACAAAAAAGAGGAAGCTACGTCACCAACAGGAAGTCCGTAACATATTACTTCACTGAGTCAGGGACACCATGGGGAATTTAGAGTGTGGAGTCGAGATTCTAAACCCTAGGGTTCCTCAGCCATGTATGGGTTAAATGAGGCAGTAAAGAGACTGGCAAAATGAATGTGCAAATGTAATGACAAGGCCATATGGTTATGTTCAGATAGATGTCTAGCCTTCATCAGCTGGTGTGGACACTGGTCTACCAGGTACATTGGTGGGGTCAGGATTTAAAGCCAGCTCAGGTACATTTTACTCTAGACAGACAAATACAACATCAGATTCCATTGGAGATGCAGCAATACCTTAAAGGGAGGAACATTTTAATAGTGGAAGATCCACAAGAGTCCTGGAAACAACATAAAAAACTGTACCCAAATGTGTAAAAACCACCTGAGTCCCAACACTGTAAAAAGACTATTATTGCTCATTAAAAAACAGTAACAAATCCCCTCATCAGTAAAAAAATAAAATACACAATGACTGTCCCTTAAGCAATTCTTCTACCCACTATACTCTCTGTCAATATGTAAATCACATACACAGTATGTGTGCATGTATATACACACGTCATTTATTACATATTATGTATTCATTATATACTCTATATGTATGTACGTGTGTGTGTGTGTGTGTGTGTGTGTGTATAAATACAATTGATGAATACAATATTACAGCTACATGTGCATAATTGTCACAATCGGGCCAGGCTCCGAATCAAGGCAGACACCACGCCCCCCATCTCCAGAATACTGACTAGAACCACCTGATAGCAATCAGGATTAATCCACAAAAGCACACACCACACAGCAGTCAACGTCCGGGCTCGTATGCACGAAAGTGGACCGAAAAGCTACTCCAAGTAAGACAAGAATTATATGTCTATTGCTACTTACCTTATTTCATTGTGCTTCATAGAAGTGATTCCCGTGAAGCTTCATTATCGGCATCTCCGTGGCTGCGTGTGTGGGTGTGTGCCTTCCCTCGCCGATTCTCCAGTGACTCCAGACTCAACTCTCTTCTCCTCCATTTTAATCCCCAGGCAACACCGGAAAGAACGCTGTCGGCGCCGCTGCCCCCGCGACAGTATAGTTTAATATTCAAGCAGTATTTCCCTGCATCAGCGTACATCTGACTTGCTCTCGTCTGCTTTCAATAAACGTTTCTCATCTTTGGAAACTTACCCTTCTGTGTCAGTCCGCCCTTGTTACAGAAGCCCGGACCATAACAACGAGACAGAATGAGTGAGTCTGACCCAATCCGCGCGTTGGTGGAGCAGCTACGCCGAGTGGTAATACCTCCAGCACCACCATCCACCGGCATGCCCGACTCTACTTCGACGCTCCCGGCATCCAGCCCCATGGCGCGACCAGCGCCCTTCTCTGGCGCGGCGGGGAATTGCAAGGGGTTTTTGCTTCAATGTTCATTGACGTTCTCAATGCAACCGTCCAGTTACCCTACCGACCAGGCAAAAATCGCCTATATTATTTCCCTGTTGTCTGGACAGGCGTTACAGTGGGCGGAGTCAATTTGGTCACAGGGAGGACCACTCACCACCTCATATAACCTTTTTGTCTCCCATTTCAGGGAGGTATTTGAACGGGCGGACAGTGAAGGGTCTGCAGGAGAACAGCTGTACCATCTGAAGCAAAATAACCAACCTATACAAGATTATGCTCTCCGGTTTCGTACGCTAGCTGCCTCCAGTGGATGGAATGAGCAAGCTCTCATCACAACCTATCGTCAAGGACTCGACCCCAATCTCCGAATTATGCTCGCTACCCACGATGACTCTCTGGGACTAGAACAATTTATTCAACTCTCCATCCGCAGTTCAGCACGTCTTACTTCCTGTCACGCCGGCACCCCGGGTTCAGCAGACCTCCTCCACAATCCACCGTCGGTATCTGGTAATCCGGAACCCCCACTGGAACCCATGCAGGTGGACAGGGGACGACTCACATCGACCGAGCGAGAGAGAAGATTAGCCCAGAATCGATGCCTGTATTGTGGTAACGCGGGGCACCGCAGGAGTGAGTGCCCCATCCGACCTCCTCGTCCAGTGGTGAGTGTTTGGTCATCTAATATAGCAAAAATACAACCGCTCACCACACCTGTAAGCCTTACTGCGTCCCATGTTACTATTTCAGTGGCCGCACTCCTGGACTCAGGGTCAGCGGGGAACTTCATCTCCGGCAACCTATGCAGGCACCTCAGGATCAAGACCACCCCGACGGAACGACTCTTCCAGGTCCAGTCAATAACCGGAAAACCCCTGTCCAGAAGGTCTGTACGGTCCTCTGCTGGCCCCGTTACTCTACAGGTGGGCCTACTCCATCAGGAAGAAATTTCATTCTTAGTCCTCGAGGAATCCATGGCGGATGTTATCTTGGGACGCCCCTGGTTAATGAAGCACGAACCTATCCTTTCTTGGTCCACAGGAGAGGTACTCAAGTGGGGAAGGACGTGTTCATCCAACTGTTTCCCCTCACTTCCATTAAAAACCCAAGCATTACCATTGCACGCCACATCAATTGAAAGTCCTGTGGAAAACCTGTCCGTGGAAGTGCCCCCGCAATACTCTGCCTTCCGGGACGTGTTCTGCCCCAAGAGGGCTACACAACTGCCACCACATCGGCGATGGGATTGCGCAATAGATCTGCTTCCTGGCGAACCCCTACCACGGGGGCGAATCTATCCTCTGTCCATTCCAGAAAGAAAGGCCATGGAGGAGTACATCTCGGAGGCTCTCCAACAAGGCTTCATCCGTCCTTCAACTTCTCCTGCAGCATCCAGTTTTTTCTTTGTGGCAAAAAAAGATGGTGGTCTCAGGCCATGTATCGACTTCCGTACCCTCAACACGGCCACCGTCAAATTTCGTTACCCGTTGCCTCTGGTCCCTGCAGCTTTAGAATGTCTCAGAGAAGCGAAAATTTTCACAAAACTAGATCTCCGCAGTGCCTATAACCTTATCCGTATTCGAAGGGGAGACGAATGGAAGACGGCCTTTATCACCCCTACAGGGCATTATGAATATCGGGTGATGCCCTATGGCCTTGTCAACGCCCCAGCCGTTTTCCAAAACTTCATGCACGAAATCCTCAGAGACTTCCTCTACCAGTTCATTATTGTTTACATTGATGACATCCTCATATTTTCCAAATCCCCAGCGGAACATCACCTGCATGTCACGCGGGTACTCCAACGTCTCCGTAAGTTCCATCTATTTCTTAAAGCTGAAAAATGCACATTTCACCAGTCTTCTGTCCATTTTCTAGGATATGTCATAGATCAAAACGGGGTGAGGATGGATGAAGAGAAGGTAACAGCCATTACCAACTGGCCACAACCCACGACGATCAAAGAGTTACAACGCTTCCTGGGCTTCGCAAACTTTTACCGCAGATTTATTGAAAATTACAGCGTCATCGCCAGTCCGTTAACGTCCTTGCTCCGAGGTAAGCCCAGAACCCTGAAATGGACCACGGAGTCTACCGTTGCATTCCAACGATTAAAACAGACGTTCATTTCGGCCCCCATTCTCACACACCCCAATCCGGAACTCCCATTCGTGGTGGAAGTGGATGCCTCAACAAACGGCGTGGGGGCCATTCTCTCCCAACAGCAAGGGGAACCCGCAACACTCCATCCATGTGCCTTCTTTTCTAAGAAATTCAGTCCGACTGAAAAGAATTATGACATTGGAGATCGTGAATTGCTGGCTATCAAGATGGCCTTGGACGAATGGAGACATTGGTTGGAGGGGGCTACCCATCAGTTCCTTGTCCTAACCGATCATAAAAATCTGCAATATCTGAGGGAAGCAAAAAGATTGAACCCCAGACAGGCACGGTGGGCAATGTTCTTCTGCCGATTCAACTTCAAGATCTCCTATCGTCCAGGGTCGAAGAACACAAAAGCGGACGCTCTTTCACGATTACATGCCAGTAATATCGCCAACGATGGACCTGTTACAATACTCCCGGAAAAACTCTTTGTCAACCCCATACACTGGGAACTTCCTCGGTCAGTATCCGAACCTGCTCCAGTCACTGCCCCCAATTGTCCACCAAATCACCAGTTCATCCAGGAACAGGATCGGAATGCACTAATTCACTCTGTCCACTCCTCACTGGGCACAGGACACCCCGGAGTCAACCATACTCTCTCATTGCTACAAGAACGCTTCTGGTGGCCCAATATGGAGAGGGATGTGAGGAGGTATGTCTCTGGATGTGCTGAGTGCGCCATGTCAAAAAATCCTCGACATTTACCTGCGGGGAAACTAATGCCTCTGCCACTGCCGCACCGCCCCTGGTCACACATAGGAGTAGATTTCATCACAGATCTACCCAAATCTGATGGTCATACCTGCATCCTTGTCATAGTGGACAGATTTTCAAAGGGTTGTCGACTGATTCCTCTCAGAGGTCTCCCCTCCTCAATGACAACAGCGGAACTCCTCTTTAATAACGTCTTTCGTTACTTCGGCATCCCTGAAGACATTGTCTCAGACCGAGGCCCACAATTTATTTCACGGGTATGGCATGGATTCTTTCGACTCCTAGGTGTGACTGTGAGTCTATCATCTGGATATCACCCTCAAACAAACGGACAGACGGAGCGCAAGATCCAGGAAGTTGGAAGATTTCTTAGAACCTTCTGTCATGGCCACCAGGACACCTGGAACCAGTTCCTCGGTTGGGCCGAATACGCGCAAAATTCCCTCCGACAACCGACTACCGGTCTCACCCCATTTCAGTGTATGCTAGGTTATCAACCCCCGCTATTCCCCTGGAATGGGGAACCTTCCAATCTCCCAGCGGTCGACAGCTGGTTCAGAGAGAGTGAGAGAGTATGGGAAGACGCTCACCATCATTTGCAACGTGCGGTACGCAGATACCAAGCCAATGCAGATAGGCGTCGATCTGTCGCACCAACATTCCAACCGGGAGACAAGGTATGGCTCTCCACCCGAGACATGCGTCTGCGCCAACCTTGTAGGAAACTCGGCCCTAGGTATGTCGGTCCCTTCACTGTTCTGGAGCAGGTAAACCCGGTCACATACAAGTTACAACTACCTCCACAATATCGTATTCACCCCACTTTCCATGTCTCCCTGCTGAAGAAATACCATAACCCTGTCTTCTCACCCACAGAGCCTGGCCCCGAAGAAGAAACACCTCCTCCTCCGATCATGGTAGATGAAGGAACCACCTACCAAGTTCGGGATATCCTGAATTCCCGCCGCCGTGGTGGGTACCTGGAATATCTGGTGGACTGGGAGGGCTATGGCCCGGAGGAGAGGTCATGGGTGCCTCGAAATGACATCCTTGATCCTACACTGCTAGAAGAGTTCCACCGCACCCATCCAGATTGCCCAGCACCAAGAGGGAGAGGTAGACCACCACGTCGGCGGAAGGGTCGACCCTCAGGAGCGGGTCGTGGAGGGGGGGGTAATGTCACAATCGGGCCAGGCTCCGAATCAAGGCAGACACCACGCCCCCCATCTCCAGAATACTGACTAGAACCACCTGATAGCAATCAGGATTAATCCACAAAAGCACACACCACACAGCAGTCAACGTCCGGGCTCGTATGCACGAAAGTGGACCGAAAAGCTACTCCAAGTAAGACAAGAATTATATGTCTATTGCTACTTACCTTATTTCATTGTGCTTCATAGAAGTGATTCCCGTGAAGCTTCATTATCGGCATCTCCGTGGCTGCGTGTGTGGGTGTGTGCCTTCCCTCGCCGATTCTCCAGTGACTCCAGACTCAACTCTCTTCTCCTCCATTTTAATCCCCAGGCAACACCGGAAAGAACGCTGTCGGCGCCGCTGCCCCCGCGACAGTATAGTTTAATATTCAAGCAGTATTTCCCTGCATCAGCGTACATCTGACTTGCTCTCGTCTGCTTTCAATAAACGTTTCTCATCTTTGGAAACTTACCCTTCTGTGTCAGTCCGCCTTTGTTACAATAATACACACGTGGACAAAATTGTTGGTACCCTTCGGTCAATGAAAGAAAAACTCACAATGGTCACATAAATAACTTTAATCTGACAAAAGTAATAATTAAAAAAAATTCTATGAATGTTAACCAATGAAAGTCAGACATTGCTTTTCAACCATGCTTCAACAGAATTATTTAAAAAAAATAAACTCATGGAACAGGCCTGGACAAAAATGATGGTACCCTTAGAAAATACTGAAAATAATGTGACCAAAGGGACATGTTAATTCAAGGTGTGTCCACTAATTAGCATCACAGGTGTCTACAATCTTGTAATCAGTCAGTGGGCCTATATATAGGGCTCCAGGTAGTCACTGTGTTGTTTGGTCCCATGGTATGTACCACACTCAACATGGACCAGAGGAAGTGAAGGAAAGAGTTGTCTCAGGAGATTCGAAAGAAAATTATAGACAAGCATGTTAAAGGTAAAGGCTATAAGACCATTTCCAAGCAGCTAGATGTTCCTGTGACTACAGTTGCACATATTATTCAGAAATTTAAGATCCATGGGACTGTAGCGAACCTCACTGGACGTGGTCGAAGGAGGAAAATTGATGACAAATCAAAGAGACGGATAATCCAAATGGTAACAAAAGAGCCCAGAAAGACTTCTAAAGAGATCCAAGGTGAACTTCATGCTCAAGGAACATCAGTGTCAGATCGCACCATCCATCGTTGTTTGAGCCAAAGTGGACTACATGGGAGACTTCCAAGGAGGACACCATTGTTGAAAACAAATCATAGAAAAGCCAGACTGGAATATGCCAAACTACATGTTGACAAGCCACAAAGCTTCTGGGAGAATGTCCTATGGACAGATGAAACAAATATGGAACTTTTTGCCAAGGTAAATTTTGCTAATTATACTTGAAGCATATCAAGAAAAGAACACTGTCCCTACTGTGAAACATGGAGGAGGCTCTGTTATGTTCTGGGGCTGCTTTGCTGCATCTGGCACAGGGTGTCTTGAATCTGTGCAGGGTACAATGAAATCTCAAGACTATCAAGGGATTCTAGAGAGAAATGTGCTGGCCAGTGTCAGAAAGCTGGGTCTCAGTCGCAGGTCATGGGTCTTGCAACAGGACAATGACCCAAAACACACAGCTAAAAACACCCAAGAATGGCTAAGAGGAAAACATTGGACTATTCTAAAGTGGCCTTCTATGAGCCCTGACCTAAATCCTATTGAGCATCTTTGGAAGGAGCTGAAACATGCTGTCTGGAAAAGGCACCCTTCAAACCGGAAACAACTGGAGCAGCTTGCTCATGAGGAGTGGGCCAAAATACCTGCAGAGAGGTGCAGAAGTCTCATTGACAGTTACAGGAATTGTTTGATTGCAGTGATTGCCTCAAAAGGTTGTGCAACAAACTATTAAGTTAGGGGTACCATCATTTTTGTCCAGGCCTGTTCCATGAGTTCATTGTTTTTTTTATAATTCCGTTGAAGCATGGTTGAAAAGCAATGTCTGACTTTCGTTGGTTAACATTCATAGAATTCTTATTTATTATTACTTTTGTCAGATTAAAGTTATTTCTGTGACCATTGTGAGGTTTTCTTTCATTGACTGAAGGGTACCAACAATTTTGTCCACGTGTGTACTGTAGTTGTGCCACTTGCAAGGTTCATATCTATTTGTTACACAACATTATTTGTCTCCTAGATGTTTCTGTCATTGGAGTGGAGCTAGAGCTTCTGGCGGAGATGTCTGAGAGGTGAAAAGTGAAGAAACTTCTCAGGATTCTGAACAATATGTCCCATCTAGTGTTAATTTCGTCAACGGAAATAATGACGGAAAATATTGGTTGACGACCTTCTTTCATGTGATTAAGACGAAGAGACGTAAGAGATGGATATCAATGAACAGTGACGAAATCAGCATGTAATATAGTTGATGAAAAAAGACGAGACTAAAATGTGGTTTAGAAAAATAAAAACTAATAAAACATCTGTCTTTATTTTCGTCAGCATTTCATTTTGATATGTTGTTCATTCATTACAGCATGAGTGGCGGTGTTTCCCGGGTCACGGCGCGCGGCATATCAGGAGTAGTTTGCGCGCACAGTGATGGGACGCCACAAGCTCAGTCATCTTTAACTCTTCTTCATCACAGTATTACTCAGGCCAAAGAGAAGAGATAATATTTGGACCCATTTTCTTTATATTGAATAGGAGAGAAAATGACGATGTGTAGAAATATCGGAGGGGAAACAGTGAGGGACCACAATCGCTGGGAAAAATACCACAAATCTGAAGAGACGAATCAAGGCATCCCATAAAAATCACCCAGATTTACAGCCTCTTTGTGGTGATTATGTTTTGTTATATGTTTTGTTGTTCAATCAAAGTTTAGAACCCAATCATCTCATTTTACTCTGCATCAGTATTAGCATCAGTATTAACATTTAAACAAGTACTATGTTCTTTCCATTTTTAAAAAAAATTGATTTTTAAAAGTTTCAAAACACTGTATTGTTGCTGACGTAGCTTCCTGTTTTTCGTATTGTTCCCACGAAAGTTCCTCGTCTGTTTGTAACAGCGTTTTAGATTATATTTTGTTTTTTATAATTATATATTTTTCCTCTCCTCTCCAGTTAATTTAGTTTTTCTCCATTTTCGCTCAAGGTTATGGGTTGCTCTCTTAAAGGTGCGAGTATGACTATTGTACCATTGTGCAAGTGTTTTATCTTTGACTTTTTTTTAATCTGGTGGGAGCAACAGTGTCCATGCTGTTAGTCACTTCATCTAGATTGTTTGCATTTAGATGTCTAATAAGAAATTGGGACGTTTGGCAGATTACTTATGAACAGTAGCGGCCGGTCAATACGGGGTGCAGGGGCGCTGCCCCCCCCTTAAAGTTAGGCAGAGAAGAATGCTACTTTAACATGTAATTGTTTAACATAATTATTTATTTTAATAATAAAATAAAGTAATTTAGTCACAATATTCCACTGTATTTCTTAATATAATTTATTTGCAATAAAAAAATCTAAACTGTATTACATTCGTGTTCATGTACGCAGGGCGCTGAACTAACAAGTGTCTATGTAGCCACATACATTTTTGAGAAGCATGTGATTTGAGGCCGAGCTCTAATAGGATTTCTTCAAATCAACCTTGGGGCACTGGGTGCCCCGGGCCCTCCCACTTTTGTTCTTAGCGAATCAATATTGTTTTTAAATATTTGGGCTCATGTGATTGGCCCATTCTCATCGAGTCTTTTCCAGCACTTCTTATGGCAATCGGAGCTGCTGACTGGATGCGACGTGAGTCAGGCCTTTATTTTATGCTAGTAGTAATGATGCTTAATCACCTGATAAATGGATATTTACAGGCGAGTATTAAAAGTTTAAGTTAAATTTTGTTTTCGCCAAAATAAAAAAAAAATGTTTGCACCAGTAGCCACTGCATTTGAAGCCACTGCATATGAATCTGTCTTTAGTAGTTAGATTAATATTTCTAGCAATTCTAACGTGGGAAGACACAGCTAAACTCTTCTACAGTATATTTCAGGAGGTGATGGTCTGTGATGTCATCACTTTGAAGTATAATCTCTATATTAGAGACATCTATACCATGGGATAGAATTAAATCTATCGTATGATTAAAGCAGTGAGTTGGTCCATTTATATTTTGTTTAAGTTAAGTTATGGAATGGTCTTCCAAATAGGTTTCCTGACTCAAACACAGTCTCAGTGTTTAAGTCTAGGCTAAAAAAATACTTATTTAGCCAAGCATTTTTGTAAATAAATGTAAGGGAAATGTATGTGGGAAATGTGTAAATAAATGTAGGGGAAATGTATGTGGCCTTTCATCCTCATAGGAGTCGTCCTGCACTCCAGAAGGTGCGTCTAGTTTGACGCTCAAAAGGGCCTGTTTGGCTGTCCTGAGGCTAGTGACTTTCTCTGGGCTCAGGGTAACCCTCTGTGAGTTAAATGAATGTATCTGTAGGTCCTGTTCTTCCTCCTCTACCAAATTGATGTCTTGTTTCTCTCTAACACATGGGTTGGAATATGTAAGAGTCAAGTCAAGTCAAGTGACTTATTGTCATTTCACTGTGTACAGTTCAGTACACAGTGAAACGAAACAACGTTCCTCCAGGACCAAGGTGCTACATACATGCAAATGACATAAATTAACAACACAACATAAATTAACAACGCAAGATTTTTACATTTTTTAATTAACTTAAAACTATGAAAAACGCATGTATTCATAAGCGTCCCGATCGAATTCTTTAAATGATATATGAATCATTAAGAGCTTAAATGAAAGCTTAGAATGCCACCTTTATATCATGATATAACACGAGGGATTCGGAAATTCTGTTCCTCCGAAATGGGCCTGAATGTCCAGTGCATTTTTGTCTGGATGTAAAATTAGCTATAGAGAGAGAGACATCTAAAAGTGAGCGCAATCACTATAATAGTGTATATTAAAGTTGCTGCATTTAAAAAGCTTTTAGCTGGATCTCAGTCTCGGTAGTGGGCAGGCCTGACTCCCCGGTGCCCCCCCAGCCACCCTTGTCTGGGTGTCCGGTCCTTTCAGTGAGTGTTCAAAGTGGGCCACCAAACTCACCAGATAGGACTCAGGTTCTATTTTGTCTTCTTTCCTAAAGATCTTACTGTTCTTACTGATGTGAATAATAAAAACAAAGTCTTAAAAACATTTTTGAGTGTGTATGGATGTAAAATTAGCTATAGACCGAGAGACATCTAAAAAAGAGCATAATGAATAAGTGATAAAACACTATTAAAGACAAGACATTCTAAGGAACACTATTGGGGCTGTAATTTCAATTTATGTATTTTTGTAATTACAAAAATACTGTTTAACATTTGCCCATTTTAGACCACTTCAAACTGACCTGAGAAGGCTGACGACTAACACATGATCACCTGAAGCAATGCATCAGTGGTATAAACATCCTTATTAATAAAAAGTTATTATACATTTTAATCTATTGCAAGGGGTTTTAAGATGTATCCAGATAAGGCACTAAAATGTGATCTAACACAAAATCTAGTAAAGTTTTTGAGATCTGAGGAAAATACTACCCATGTTGTGCATGTGTCTGGTTCCGAAAATTCATAAAAAATAGAACCAAAGTCCTATTCCATTATTCCTAGCTTAGGTATTCAGATTCATTCATTCATTTAGATTCAGATTCATTTATTTATTGTCATTGTATAGCTACAACGAAATTGAAAAAGCAATCCTTGGGTGAACACACAGTTACATTCAAATATACAATTTAAGAATACAAAAAAAAAAAAAAAAAAGGTTAAATAGTGCAATATAAATGTTCAAGTAACCAGTAGTAACAAGTGCAAAACGCAATATTCACAACGTGCCATGATGACTTCAGGATGAGAACCTGATATATTCATAAATATTGTGCAAATATTAGTTCTTTAAAAACTATGCAATATTCCAGATGTGGTTCTTGCTACTGAAAGTTTATGTAAGTGGTTTTGAGGTGTTCAGTTCACGAATGGCTCTTGGGTAAAAACTGTTTTTAAGTCTATTTGTTCGTGATGTGATAGACCTGAAACGCCTGCCCGAGGGCAGTCGATTAAACAAATGATGTCCGGGATGGGATGGGTCCTTCAGTATCCTGATTGCCCTGTTGATGCAGTGAGAACTGGACAAGACCTCCAGAGAGGGCAAGGGGCAGCCAATGATTTTCTGGGCTGTGTTGATGATTCTCTGAAGATCTCTCCTGTCTGCTGCTGAACAGCTGGCATACCACACAGAAATGCAATATGTCAGCACGCTTTCAATAGAGCAATGATAAAAAGACACCAGCAGTTCATCCTGTAGGTGATTTTGTTTCAGGATTCTGAGGAAGTGAAGCCTTTGCTGTGCTTTCTTGACTACCGCAGTAGTGTTCATAGTCCATGAACTGAGGAGATGTATGTACCCAGAAATTTGTAATCTGAAACTCTTTCCACACAGTCCCCATTAATGTAAAGTGGTGTAGGGTCTCCACTGTTTCTACGGAAATTTATTAATAGTTCTTTTGTTTTTGAGGAATTGAGAATGAGGCAATTATCCGCACACCATGTTGTTAGTCTTTGGACTTCATCCCTATAGGCAGACTCATCATCATCAGAGATAAGACCAACCACGGTTGTGTCATCCGCAAACTTAATGATTCTGTTGGTGTGGTGAACAGGAGAGCAGTCGTGGGTATAGAGAGTGTAGAGTATAGGACTCACCACGCATCCTTGCGGGGTTCCAGTGCTGAGTGTGATGGTGGAGGAGAGATTAGGGCCTATCTTAACTCTCTGGGGGCGATTGCTGAGAAAGTCTTTGATCCAGAGACATATTGTTCCAGAGAGGCCTAGGTGTGCAAGTTTTGTTATAAGTATGTCCGGGTTTACTGTATTAAAGGCTGAGCTAAAATCTATGAAGAGCAGCCTCACATAGTTCCCTTGGTGTTCAAGGTGTGTCAGAGCAGAGTGGAGAGCCGTAGTGATAGCGTCCTCTGTGGACCGGTTCGCTCTGTACGCAAACTGGTGTGGATCGAAGGTAGGTGGAAGACTGGCTTTGATGTGCCGTAAGAGCAGCCTTTCGAAGCACTTTGTGATAACAGGAGTGAGTGCGATTGGACGATAGTCATTAGGACACGTTGTAACAGTCTTTTTCGGCAGTGGTATAATGGTGGTGGACTTCAAGCAGGGTGGAACGATAGATTTAGACAGGGACAGATTAAAGAGCTTTGTGAACACCTCAGAGAGCTGGTCAGCACAAACCTTCAGCACTTTACCACTCACGCCATCAGGTCCGGATGCTTTCCTTGGATTTACTGTTCTAAGCATCTGTCTTACATCATGCTCCTGAAGGGTAAGTATGTGATTGCTGGTGGCTAATGGGGGTGTATTCACTAATGGAGGAGGATTAACTGACCTTGTCGTTTCCACCTCGAAGCGAGCAAAGAAGCAGTTTAATTCTTCAACCAAGGTAGCATCCCCATTAACAGTCGGGTGGTTATTAGGTTTGTAGTTTGTGATTTGTTGGAGACCCTGCCATGCCAGCCGTGGATTGTTGTTGGTGAAGTGGTCCTCAATTCTCCCTTTGTAGGCTGCTTTTGCCTCTTTGATGCCTTTCTTCAGGTTAGCTCTTGAAATGCTGTACAGTGCTTTATCACCAGACCTGAAGGCATTGTTACGATCTTTGAGGAGATTTTTGACCTTCTTTGTCATCCAGGGCTTTTGGTTGGGGTAGATCTTAATGTTTTTATCTGCTGTGACATTGTCAACACAGTTTTGTATGTAGCAGAGTACAGTTGATGTGTACTCTTCCAGGTCTTCTGA
Organism: Clarias fuscus; assembly: GCA_030347435.1. NCBI lineage: Eukaryota > Metazoa > Chordata > Actinopteri > Siluriformes > Clariidae > Clarias > Clarias fuscus. The sequence goes on along the minus strand of CM059204.1, from coordinate 48,318,258 downwards.
TTCGAAAATGTTCCAGCTTGTCCTATCAAAGCAATCCTGTAACTGCATGTATGCTCCTTCACGCCATATTTTTACAGTCTTTATGATGGGTTGAGTTTTCCTCCTTAAAGGTATGTATGCTGGAATTAGTAGTATGGATAAATGATCTGACTGGCCAAGATGTGGTAGAGGTGTTGATTTGAATACATTTTTAATATTTGAATAAACCTTATCTAATGTCCTTGCACCTCTGGTAGCACAGTTAATGTGTTGGTGAAACTTTGGAAGAACAGCCTTTAAATTTGCATGGTTAAAGTCTCCCGCAATGATATGGGATGCATCTGGATAGAGGTTCTGATGTGCGTTTATTGTATTGTACAGGTAGCCTAAGGCTGTGCTAGCATTAGCATCTGGTGGAATGTAAACAGCGGTAACGATAACAGCGGTAAATTCGCGCGGAATGTAGTACGGTCTGCATTTAACTGTCAGATACTCCAAATCAGCAGAGCAATGAGAGCCTATGATCTTTGTATTTGTACACCAGCTATTGTGCACATAAATACATAAACCCCCTCCTTTGCTCTTACCGGAGTTATTATTCCTGTCCCAGCGAAATGCAGTGCGGCACGCTAGCTCAATGGCTACGTCTGGGATGAACGGGTGTAGCCAAGTTTCTGTTATAATCAGAATGTTGCAGTCCTCGGTAAGTTTGTTCGTGGATATCTGCAGTTTACGTTCGTCCATTTTATTGCACATGGATCTAGCATTGCTAAGAAGAATGCTGGGTAGCGATAGTTTGTGTGGATGTTTCCTTAGCTTAGCAAGTAGGCCGGACCGGCATCCTCGCTTTTGTTTCCTGCACCGTTACCGCCTCCGTCGCTTGCCGAGGCCGAAAACAATCCAAGGAGAACCCGGCGTTCTGGATATCTCCTCCGGTATGTGACTTGAGTGCAGAAAGTCGCTTGTAACAGCTTGTTTTGATTGCTGTCCGATAATCAGAAGGTCTTGACGACTGTACGATGGATTTGCCTGACTGAATTTTACATTTGAGAACAAACATGTAAACAAAAACGCACATAAACACCGAAAAGGAGAGCGAGGAGCCACTGCGACTATGCGCGCCGCCATCTTGATATATATATATACTTCAGGAAAGTCTTAACAGCACGCAGTTCAGATACATTGTGCCCAGGTAAAACTACTGTCTCATTTTCCGTTAGTGGGTGAGCAATCCAACGCTTGGTGAATTCTGTCAGCTGAAATGAAAACTTAGGGTGTAAGCAGGTTTGACCTTTGACCCAGTTCTACAGGCTTTCAGTGAAGCTGTATGTTAAATGTACTGTTGTACAAGAGCTGTACTAGGACTATGACATGATACAATGATATACAGCATGGTAAAAGGGATTTGTAGGTGCAGATGCTGACAGGATTCATGAAACCATTTTGTTGCAACTTGAAGGCCTGATTTTCCATTGCCGGTTTAACCTCTGACCCAGCTCTACCAACCTTCAATAAGTGTTTACAATGTTCTCACAATGTAGTGCATAATCCATACCGAACACCTTCAATCAAACGTGCATGGGAACCTTGTCATGCCTTGTTAACTTCTTACTCACTGGCTTTCACAGTTAAGGGACTTGAGTCTAGAATTAGGGTTAGGGAAAATTTAAATAATATTTGTGAGAGTATATACTCTTCTGTGCACGGGCCATCTAACTATTTCTGTTTAAGATTATTTCGGCTGTGGATAGGACCAAAGTGAAGTAATTATGTGACTTAATTTTTTTTTTTTATATTTAAAAAAAAAAATCAAAAAGAGAAAAAAAAAATCCAATAAAAGAACTTTATAAGAACAAGAAAGGAGGAGGAGAATTGAAAGACCTTAAAATGAAGAAATAGGAGGAAATATAAAAACCAGCAACTTGAATAAATGTAAGACAACCTAAAATAAGTAAAGATCTTGGCTGACTCGTTTAAAAGTCCATAAAAGTATCCTTATCAGTCCTGTAGATGTGAGTGTAGGCAAATATTCAGGCATATTATGTACCAAAACCACTTATAACTTCCTATACACATATTTCTTAAAAACAGAACACGAACTAAGTTTTTTAATAAAAAGTACAATTATGGAATTTGATTAGAATTATAATGAAACAGAACTCTTCAACAGAATCTATACCCCATTGTCATCATATGTGGAAGTTTGCAGGCTTTCAACGTAAGATCTCAGGATCTGATTTGGTTTTCCAATACATCTATGCAGCAACCCTCCATAGTCAGATAATGAAAGAAGGAGGATTCAGGAGAGTATAGTGGAATGAGGAAAAGCACAGTTTCACCCGGGGATAAGATTGAAACCTGGAATGAAGGTCAGGACCTGAGACGAGACTCTTATCTTACAGTAACCTCAGGAAAGTGAATGATGGAAAGATGAGGCTGAAGGGCAATGACTGGAAAGTTGAAAACAGAAATAGGATAAAACTTAAATTAAGTGCTAATCTAGGGTTAGGAATAGAAAGGGTTTGAATACATTAGGGTTAAGGTGGGGGTTAAGGTTAGGGTTATTGGGGAGGGGATGGGGTTTAGGGTTGTGAGGTAGGGTTAAGGTTAGGTTAGGGTAGGGTTAGGGTTAGGGTTAGGAACATAGTGTTTAACCAGTGCCCTCTCACGAGGGACCGGAAATGCACGGGCCATCCCCCGGGACCCCGCTCGCAGTCGATCCCCGGATCGTGTTTGTTGAACGGGACGTCGTCCCTGTCTTTTATAGTGGACCTCCGTCCACTGTTCTTGAGCTCTATAGCTCATACCTTCAAAATCTTTAATGAATTCAAACCAAATAAAATCAAATGAATTCAAATAAAATCAGATTTACTAGATTTTAGATAAATTAGATTTATTTTTATGCTATAGTGAAAAAATATATATATTTATATGTCAAAAATAAAATAAAATGAAAAAACTCCCAAAAGTTGAAAACTAAAATGTGCCCAGTCGCAACGTTTCGACCGAAAATGGTCTTCTTCAGGCAAGGGCACTAAAACCAAAAAAAACTAGGGTTAGGGAAAATTAAAATAATATTTGTAAGAGTGTATACTCTTTTATGCACGGGCCATCTCTCTATTTCTAGTTCAGATTCTTTTGGCTGTGGATAGGGCCAGGATGAAGTAAATATGTTATTTATAAAAAGGTTAGATATATATATATATTTTTTTTAATTAAAAAGAGAAAAAGAAAAACTATCAAGAATCAACAGAACTTTATAAGAACAAGAAAGGAAGAGGAGAAAGACCTTGAAATGAAGAAATAAGTGTGACTATAAAGACCAGCAACTTGACTCAATACTAAACAACCTAAAGTAAGTAAAGATTTTGGCTACCTTGTTTAAAAGTCCATAAAAGTAGCCTTATCAGACCTGTAAATGTGCATGAAGACAAATATCCAGGTATATTATGTACCAAAAACACTTATAGCTTATTATACACATCATTCGTGTTCTGGTTTTTTAAAAAAATAAGTTTTTTAATTAAAAGTACAATTATATTAAATTAAAATGAATATGGGACCGAACTTTTCAACAGAATCTATACCCCATTGTCCTTCTATGTGGAAATTTGCAAGCTTTCAAGCCAGGATCTCAGGATCTGATTTGGTTTTCCAATAAATCTATACAGCAAGCTTCCATATATACCATAATCAAAATAGGGTTAGGGTTAGGGTTAGGGTAAAAGAATCTGCAGACCCGGGAAAGACCCGGAACATGCGTTGTGCACGGGCCAGCCACTCAGGCCTCATTGTCAGCCTCCTCCAACATGACGGTCGACTGATGTCGCCTATTTAGAGTTTCAAAGCTAAAGGTTTCGCTTTTGAGTAAGCTGTTGTAAAGTCCCTCCATGAGCCCAAACACCCTTAGTAGGGTTGAAATTAAAATCAGGGCCTGGGGGTTACGATTCGGGGTCATTTCTAATTAGGTTTCCGACATTATACGACGCCTATGGTTAAAGTGAGGCTTAGGATTCTATATGGTGAATGCCTATGGCTTTAAGGTCATACATGAGCACCGAGTAAGGTAAGGGTTGTGGAAAGGGGGTAGGATAAAAGACAAAGAGGGAGACGGTCCCGGGACAGGGTCCAAGGCAAGGAAAGAGGGGGGTAGGGTAGGTTGGGGGATAGGTGAGGAAGACTCGGTACTCTGCAGACCTGAAAGCTGAAGTTAAAGGCTAGAGGTCAGAAAACATTAGGGTTATAGAAAATAAGGGTTCTGCTGACCTAGGGTTCTGGAATTAGGATTTTAAACGAACGGTTATGTTTAGGGTTAAAGTTTAGGTCTAGAGTTCCAAACTAACGGTTAAGTTTAGCTATAAAGTTCTGAAAGCTAAGTTCCTAATTAATGGTTATGGTTAGGTTAAAGGTTTAGGCTTACGGTTAGAACTAGCGGTTGAAGACACTGACGGTTATGTTTTGGGTTCAGGGATTGGAACGGCACAAAATTCTATTTAGGATTAAGGGTGTGAGCTAAGATTAAAGTCCCCTTTAATCCAACGATATCCTAAATGGTGAGACACGTCATCAGTAGTAAACCATAGAATCATAGGGTGTTTCGGCCTTTTATTACTAGACACCCTCCTCCATGGCGGCCAGCCGTAGGTCGATCAGTCCTCGGCCCGTGTCCCATAGCCAATTGAATAAAATGTTTTTTAATTAATTATTTATTTATTTATGTAAGTAATCATTTTAAAAGTACTATTTAAGAGAATAACCTCACTAATAATCTTAGAGTTAAACATTATTTAAACTGAGACCATTATAGTATCACCTGAACCATAATACGAGACGCACTATACGTATATAAAGAGATAGAAAGTGAAACTATATTTAAATAAAGTGAAGACTGGTAGATAACCATGACTCACCTTCTCTGCCAGTGTTCCTTTGTTAACACCGCTAGGTTTCTGGAAGCACTTGGACAGAGTGTTGCTCCGGGAAGTGTGTGGAGACCATCTAATCCCAGCGGATGACCCCAAAATCAGATCAACAAGCTTCTACTGGGTAGGTTCCGGAGGAAAATTCCTATCAAAATGACAGTAAAAAATCCCCAGCCAAACTAAGCCTTAGTGGAAGGCCAACCCAGCTCCTTACTCGGCATATTTTTCACACTGATGGTGGATTTTCAAGTTATATGGTATTTCATTCAGTGTCACACAAACATCACGACGCAAAAAACGGCACGAGTCTATCTTTTGTCGTTTAGGAGTTATTTGTTAAAATATACTCCACATTTATGCTCCCATGATGCTCTGGGGCACAGTCGGTTATGGAGCGCCACTAAGGTAAAACATCTTGTAGGGAAGGGTTAGGTTAGGGTAAAAAGACGTAGCTCCAAGATGAACCAAGAGACTACGTGGTGCACGGGCCAGCAACTCAGGCCTCATCTCCAGCACTCTCCAGACTAACGATCGACAGATATGATGCCTGATAGATTAAAGAAGGCTAACGATCGTGTTTTGGGCTAGGCTGGGGTACTGTTTATGTTTACTGACATTATACGACACCTATGGTTAAAAAAGGACTTAGGATTCTTTAAAGTGAACGCCCCTGGCTTCAAGGTCACACATGAGCACTGAGTAGGGTAAGGGTTGTGGAAAGGGGATAGGATTAAAGACAGAGAGGGAAACGGTCCCGGGACAGGGTCCAAGGCAAGGAAAGAGGGGGGTAGGGTAGGTTGGGGGATAGGTGAGGAAGACTCAGTGTCCTGCAGACCTGTAAGCTAAAGTTAAAAGCCAGAGGTCAGAAAACGTTAGGGTTATAGAAAATAAGGGTTCTGCTGACCTAGGGTTCTAGAATTTAGATTTTAGACGAACGGTTATGTTTAGGGTTAAGGTTTAGGTCTAGAGTTCAAAACTAATGGTTATGTTTAGCTATAAAGTTCTAAAAGCTACGTTCCTAATTAATGGTTATGATTAGGTTAGAGGTTTAGGTCTACGGTTCGAAACTAACGGTTAAAGACACTCCCGGTTATGTTTTGGGTTCAGGGATTGGAACGGCACAAAATTCTATTTAGGATTAAGGGTGTGAGCTAAGATTAAGATTCCCTTCAATCCAACGATATCCTAAATGGTGAGACACGTCATCAGTAGTAAACCATAGAATCATAGGGTGTTTCGGCCTTTTATTACTAGACACCCTCCTCCATGGCGGCCAGCCGTAGGTCGATCAGTCCTCGGCCCGTGTCCCATTGCCAATTGAATAAAATATTTGTTTATTTATTTATTTGTATTAGTTTATTTAATTAGGTAAGTGAATATTTTTAAAGTATTATTTGAGATAATAGCATCACTAATAATCTTAGAGTTAAACATTATTTAAACTGAGATCATTATAATATCACCTGAACCATAATACGAGAAGCACTGTACATATACAAAGATAGAAAGTGAAACTAAGTTTAAGTAGAGTGAAGACTGGTAGATAACCAAGACTCACCTCTCTGCCAGTGGACCTTTTGTTAACACCGCTAGGTTTCTGGAACCACTTGGACAGAGTGTTGCTCCGGGAAGTGTGTGGAGAGCATCTGATCCCAGCGGATGACCCCAAATTCAGATCATCAAGCGTCTACTGAGTAGCTCCCCTGAGGAAAATCCTATCCGCATGACAGTAAAATCCCCAGCCAAAGTGATTTTCAGTGGCAAACCAGCCGATATCCTTAAACGGTATGATATACACGCTCATGGTAGATTTAAACATTTTTTTGTTTTGTTGTTTTAAATGACAAATCATATTCTGATTTGTTCAGTAAGTAATAAGTAACACGACGCAAAAAACGGTTCGATTCTATCTCTTATCGTTTTGGAGTTATTCATTAAAATGTACTCCAAAATTGAATACCCATGATCCACTGCAATGCAGATATTTGCAAACAGGTTGTGGATCGCCACTAGGGTAAAAATATTTAATATATGGAACGCCACTAAAGTAAGAATTCAATATTTTGGATGAAAATATCTAATACACGTCTCTAATTTAGTGTTTAGGTCACAGTTGCGGCCTACACCTTTTGTATAAGAGTGGATCACAGTTGCAATCACACTCATATGTCTAATTGACGATCTTTGACCTATTTAATAATATGAAAGATATTTTGTAATGATTTTAGTCCATACTCTAATAACCTACGACGCATTATATGTAATAATTCGAGATTTTATAACGCTTCTAATGTAAGAATTTGCTATTGTAAGTTAAATATTCTAATGAACGTCTCTAATTAGCAGTTTGGGCCAAAGTTTCAGCCAAAACATTTTGTATCAGGGTGGATCACAGTTGCAATCTCCCTGATATCCTAATCATCGATCTTTGACCTATTTAGTGAGTAAATTAGATAAATGGTTTTAAGGCCTAATAACCTACGACGCATGTTCTATCCTGCTTGCCTGAGCTGTAACGCTCTGAAAGAGGCAAGATTGGACCAGCAGACGCCTGTTTAAGGGCATCGCGAGGCAGACAGCGATTAACAGAGGGTTGCTCGAGGACAGCATAAACCAGAGTGTCAAGACACGCAATCTGAGCCTAAGCTAAAGAGTGCCCTCCGTCTCGGGGCGGCCCAAACCTCCGAGGGTGGCATGAAATACATGGGTCGTTTTTAGGCCTCAGCCCTCCTTTTCTTCCTTGAGGGTGCCTTGACCCCTAATCTAGATCCAGGCTAGCCCCAGATCATGCTCTAGACGCATGTCCGTCGACCCCTTAGCGTGGCTATGCACTTACGCCTCAGACAGCTTCCCCCCATATCTCTTATCGTGCTGACGCCTACGAGCCTCAATTTTCGGTCGTCCTACGCAACGGAGATCCCGTGCCTTTCGGTCCAAACGTTACAGCACGTGCTCATGTGTGAGCCTCGATACTGCTGCCCCCAACTACTAGGGTGCCTGAGTGGGTGTCTAAATTACATTTAGATTGACATTAGTTTATTTAGAAAATTAGTGTTATTTAATACATGTTATTTATGAAAGGAGGCTTTTTTAACCTCTGCCCACCAGGTTAAGATCAACCGTGGAGGTGGCCGGAAGACAAGGTGACCGAGGGCGGCACTGGCTGGGTTAGGTTAGGGTAAAAAGACGTAGCTCCAAGATGAACCCAGAGACTACGTGGTGCACGGGCCAGCAACTCAGGCCTCATCTCCAGCACTCTCCAGACTAACGATCGACAGATATGATGCCTGATAGATTAAAGAAGGCTAACGATCGTGTTTTGGGCTAGGCTGGGGTACTGTTTATGTTTACTGACATTATACGACACCTATGGTTAAAAAAGGACTTAGGATTCTTTAAAGTGAACGCCCCTGGCTTCAAGGTCACACATGAGCACTGAGTAGGGTAAGGGTTGTGGAAAGGGGATAGGATTAAAGACAGAGAGGGAAACGGTCCCGGGACAGGGTCCAAGGCAAGGAAAGAGGGGGGTAGGGTAGGTTGGGGGATAGGTGAGGAAGACTCAGTGTCCTGCAGACCTGTAAGCTAAAGTTAAAAGCCAGAGGTCAGAAAACGTTAGGGTTATAGAAAATAAGGGTTCTGCTGACCTAGGGTTCTAGAATTTAGATTTTAGACGAACGGTTATGTTTAGGGTTAAGGTTTAGGTCTAGAGTTCAAAACTAATGGTTATGTTTAGCTATAAAGTTCTAAAAGCTACGTTCCTAATTAATGGTTATGATTAGGTTAGAGGTTTAGGTCTACGGTTCGAAACTAACGGTTAAAGACACTCCCGGTTATGTTTTGGGTTCAGGGATTGGAACGGCACAAAATTCTATTTAGGATTAAGGGTGTGAGCTAAGATTAAGATTCCCTTCAATCCAACGATATCCTAAATGGTGAGACACGTCATCAGTAGTAAACCATAGAATCATAGGGTGTTTCGGCCTTTTATTACTAGACACCCTCCTCCATGGCGGCCAGCCGTAGGTCGATCAGTCCTCGGCCCGTGTCCCATTGCCAATTGAATAAAATATTTGTTTATTTATTTATTTGTATTAGTTTATTTAATTAGGTAAGTGAATATTTTTAAAGTATTATTTGAGATAATAGCATCACTAATAATCTTAGAGTTAAACATTATTTAAACTGAGATCATTATAATATCACCTGAACCATAATACGAGAAGCACTGTACATATACAAAGATAGAAAGTGAAACTAAGTTTAAGTAGAGTGAAGACTGGTAGATAACCAAGACTCACCTCTCTGCCAGTGGACCTTTTGTTAACACCGCTAGGTTTCTGGAACCACTTGGACAGAGTGTTGCTCCGGGAAGTGTGTGGAGAGCATCTGATCCCAGCGGATGACCCCAAATTCAGATCATCAAGCGTCTACTGAGTAGCTCCCCTGAGGAAAATCCTATCCGCATGACAGTAAAATCCCCAGCCAAAGTGATTTTCAGTGGCAAACCAGCCGATATCCTTAAACGGTATGATATACACGCTCATGGTAGATTTAAACATTTTTTTGTTTTGTTGTTTTAAATGACAAATCATATTCTGATTTGTTCAGTAAGTAATAAGTAACACGACGCAAAAAACGGTTCGATTCTATCTCTTATCGTTTTGGAGTTATTCATTAAAATGTACTCCAAAATTGAATACCCATGATCCACTGCAATGCAGATATTTGCAAACAGGTTGTGGATCGCCACTAGGGTAAAAATATTTAATATATGGAACGCCACTAAAGTAAGAATTCAATATTTTGGATGAAAATATCTAATACACGTCTCTAATTTAGTGTTTAGGTCACAGTTGCGGCCTACACCTTTTGTATAAGAGTGGATCACAGTTGCAATCACACTCATATGTCTAATTGACGATCTTTGACCTATTTAATAATATGAAAGATATTTTGTAATGATTTTAGTCCATACTCTAATAACCTACGACGCATTATATGTAATAATTCGAGATTTTATAACGCTTCTAATGTAAGAATTTGCTATTGTAAGTTAAATATTCTAATGAACGTCTCTAATTAGCAGTTTGGGCCAAAGTTTCAGCCAAAACATTTTGTATCAGGGTGGATCACAGTTGCAATCTCCCTGATATCCTAATCATCGATCTTTGACCTATTTAGTGAGTAAATTAGATAAATGGTTTTAAGGCCTAATAACCTACGACGCATGTTCTATCCTGCTTGCCTGAGCTGTAACGCTCTGAAAGAGGCAAGATTGGACCAGCAGACGCCTGTTTAAGGGCATCGCGAGGCAGACAGCGATTAACAGAGGGTTGCTCGAGGACAGCATAAACCAGAGTGTCAAGACACGCAATCTGAGCCTAAGCTAAAGAGTGCCCTCCGTCTCGGGGCGGCCCAAACCTCCGAGGGTGGCATGAAATACATGGGTCGTTTTTAGGCCTCAGCCCTCCTTTTCTTCCTTGAGGGTGCCTTGACCCCTAATCTAGATCCAGGCTAGCCCCAGATCATGCTCTAGACGCATGTCCGTCGACCCCTTAGCGTGGCTATGCACTTACGCCTCAGACAGCTTCCCCCCATATCTCTTATCGTGCTGACGCCTACGAGCCTCAATTTTCGGTCGTCCTACGCAACGGAGATCCCGTGCCTTTCGGTCCAAACGTTACAGCACGTGCTCATGTGTGAGCCTCGATACTGCTGCCCCCAACTACTAGGGTGCCTGAGTGGGTGTCTAAATTACATTTAGATTGACATTAGTTTATTTAGAAAATTAGTGTTATTTAATACATGTTATTTATGAAAGGAGGCTTTTTTAACCTCTGCCCACCAGGTTAAGATCAACCGTGGAGGTGGCCGGAAGACAAGGTGACCGAGGGCGGCACTGGCTGGGTTAGGTTAGGGTAAAAAGACGTAGCTCCAAGATGAACCCAGAGACTACGTGGTGCACGGGCCAGCAACTCAGGCCTCATCTCCAGCACTCTCCAGACTAACGATCGACAGATATGATGCCTGATAGATTAAAGAAGGCTAACGATCGTGTTTTGGGCTAGGCTGGGGTACTGTTTATGTTTACTGACATTATACGACACCTATGGTTAAAAAAGGACTTAGGATTCTTTAAAGTGAACGCCCCTGGCTTCAAGGTCACACATGAGCACTGAGTAGGGTAAGGGTTGTGGAAAGGGGATAGGATTAAAGACAGAGAGGGAAACGGTCCCGGGACAGGGTCCAAGGCAAGGAAAGAGGGGGGTAGGGTAGGTTGGGGGATAGGTGAGGAAGACTCAGTGTCCTGCAGACCTGTAAGCTAAAGTTAAAAGCCAGAGGTCAGAAAACGTTAGGGTTATAGAAAATAAGGGTTCTGCTGACCTAGGGTTCTAGAATTTAGATTTTAGACGAACGGTTATGTTTAGGGTTAAGGTTTAGGTCTAGAGTTCAAAACTAATGGTTATGTTTAGCTATAAAGTTCTAAAAGCTACGTTCCTAATTAATGGTTATGATTAGGTTAGAGGTTTAGGTCTACGGTTCGAAACTAACGGTTAAAGACACTCCCGGTTATGTTTTGGGTTCAGGGATTGGAACGGCACAAAATTCTATTTAGGATTAAGGGTGTGAGCTAAGATTAAAGTCCCCTTTAATCCAACGATATCCTAAATGGTGAGACACGTCATCAGTAGTAAACCATAGAATCATAGGGTGTTTAGGGTTAGGGTTAGGGTTAGGGTTAGGGTTAGGGGTTAGGGGTTAGGGTTAGGGGTTAGGTTACACTACCAGAGAACCCTGCCTTCAGTCCTACAGATGTGTAGATCTCAAGGTTTAGACTTTTCCTCACATTAAACTTTACTTACAGTGTTGCTGTACTCTATGTGGATTCATTAAATAAAGCATGTACGTTTTTTACTGAATTTATTTAGCGTTTTCTAAACACAGATCATCTTCCTACATGTTAATCATCATTAATTAATAAGATAAAATTACAGGTTTTAATAATAATTGTTTATTTTTGTTTTTTGTTATATTTTGTTTTAATGCTTGTGTAAGATACATGTTTAAAGCTGATGTTTAACCGAAACAGTAATAATCATGTTAAAGCCAGAGAATGAAGAATGTGAGTTTTAGTAATGATCAACAATAAATGCACACAGTATACAAGTACGAATATAAGTGTGTACAGTTAAACCTTGGATTGTGAGCATAATTCATCTGGAGGGATGCTTGTATATCAAAGTGAAATTACCCCATAAGAAATAATTGAACCTCAGAAATATTCATTTAAAAATAATGAATACAAAAAAAGGTGAGAGGAGAAGGGAGGGCGCACAAACACACACACACACACAAACACACACACTAACGGAATCACTGCTCTGTAGGCAAACTTCTTTAACAAGGAACCTCTCTAATGACACTTTTGCTTTACGCACACACACACACACACACACACACACACACACACGGTCACCGTGTTATAGTAAACAGTACAATACATGCGTACTACTCGTATCTCAAAACATCGCTCGTTTTTTAAGTTAAAATTTATTTTTTAATTTTGCTCATCTTGCAAAACGCTCTCAGACCCACAGAGTTACTCATAATCCAAGGTTCCACTGTACTTCTTTACTCCTGTAAGAGTACTGCTTCACCACTTCACCACCAGAGGGCAGTGCAACACCCCTACTGTAAATAGAGAATTGTATTCTAGAGATGCAGAGAGATGACAGTAAAGTTCACACAACTGGGAGCACCGCAAAGTTGGCGATTCCACACTGATTCCTGTTTCTTGCCATCCGGATGTAACCCTTCTCTCCCCAAGCTGCACCCCAACTGAGAGAGCAGATTAGATTAGATTAGATTTATAAGAAATAAAACAGTCTTGATGATTCATGTTTCAAAAATTGTGTGTGTCTGTGTGTGTGTGTATGTGTGTGTGTATTTTTAACCTGTTTTTGACCAGCCAGTAATCCTGTCCTCTTTCAGTTCCGTATCCCACCACTAGTACCGCGTGATTCACCCTCCGCGGGTCACACAGAGGATCAGTATAAATACCTACACACACACTAATTGTAGGTCACTGTATACTCTAGTTGTAATCATATGCAGATGATAAGTTGATAAATGCCAGTGTTTAACACAACGTGTGTTCACAATACAACTGATTTACATTTAGCTCCGCCCACAAAACACCACAAAAGCAAAGAGAGCCAAAGCAATGAGTACAGTACGGGAGGTTCAACGGATGAGGAGGTCAAAATGTGTGTGTGTGTGTGAGAGAGAGAGAGAGCGCGCCTCACCGCTCCTGTATCTGTGGAACGAGGCTAGCTTGGCGTTAACGCCGACAGAAACCGGTCCGATCTGAGCCACGGCACTCAGCAGCACAGATTCATTAGCGTGAGGGAGCATCCTGAAGCTGGAGCAGGAGCCGGCTCGGCCTTTAGGAGAGTAACGACACAACCCCTCCTACACAACGACACACAACATCAACACTGCACACACAGGTTCACCACAGTGTTTACACAGAATATAGCGGCAGGAAAAAATGTATTTAGCATATGTGGACACTTAGACCATTGAGATCATCACATTTCAATATTACACAAAGATAACCCGAGTAAATACACTTTATAAAGTATTATTTCATTTACAGTATTAGAAGAAAAAACTGTCAAAACCTACCTGGCCCTGTTACGTGGTGTGGTATGGAGAGCCGCACCACGCGATGTTTTTAATTATAAGAGCTTTTATGCTGGATGTTAGAGTGGGTCAATGAAATAGGAGTTAGTGAGAGTGCTTGTGATACACACGAGAAGACCTTCCCGTTTGGAGATAGAGTGGGATTATTAATTAAGGAACTTAAAAGGAAACCAATGAAAACTGTAAACACAAAATAAACGGAGCTCCGCCGTCTCCGCGAGAACGTTTAGAACTCCGCGTGGTAACAGTTTAAGCACGGCTCTGCCTCTCGCGCGACCCACGTCGTTACAGGCCCAATGTGAAGAAGTTATTGACCCCCCCCCCCCCCCTCTTTCAACGCCTCATTCAGGAGCTCATAAAAGAACTCAGAAGAACATCTAAAGATCTTCAGGTCTCACTCGCCTCAGTTAAGGTCAGAGTTCATGATTCAACAATAATGGCGTCCGCGAAAGAGTTGAGAGGAGAAAGTCACTGCTGACCAAAAAGACACAAAGACTCGTCTCACATTTACCAAAAAACATCTCGATTATCCCCAGAACGTCTGAGCAAATGATCTCTGGACAGACGAGACAAAAGCTGGACTTTTTGGAAGGTGTGTGTCCTGTTACATCTGGTGGAACCATGACTTCTGCGCTCTACCAGAAAATACTGAAGGAGGATGTCGGGCCATCAGTTCATGACCTCGAGCTCAAGCACACTTGGGTTATACAGCAGGACAACGATACAAACACACCAGCAACTCCACCTCTGAATGGCTCAGAAAAACTAAATGAATGTTTTGGAGTGGTCTAGTCAAAGTCTGGACTTAAACCTGCTGCGGCGTGACCTTTAATCCTCCCACATGGCTGAATTTAAACAATTCTGCAAAGAACAGTGGGACACAAAACTCCTCCACAGTGATGTAAAAGACTCATTATCGCAAACTCTTGATTAAAGTTGTTTCTGCCAAGGGTGGCGCAAACAATTAGTAGGTTTAGGGGGCAATTACTTTTTCACATAGGGCCAGGCAGAATCTGAGTCATTTAACTGTAACAAATATACAAGAAACAAATAATCACAAATACTTTTTCACAGCACTGTACACATCTCTAACACACACACACACACACACACACACACACACACACACACACCCTGTGTTGATAAGGGTAGAAGGCGTCCGAGTCGATCCCTTTGTTGTGGATGATGTAACTGAAGGCGTTGGTCATGAATCCTCCTTTACAGCCGTGATTCCCCTCCGTCACACTGCAGTCCACCAGGTTCTGTGCGCTCAGAGGAACCAGCTGACGGGTCTTCTTCTTCATCTGAGCTTCTAACGCTCCCACTGCACTGAACGCCCAGCACGATCCACACATACCCTACACACACACACACACACACACACACACACACATGGTTCAGCAGTGAAGAAAACTGTCACATTTGAATTGCTTACACACACACACACACACACACACACACACACACACACACACACACACACACACACACCTGGTTCTGCACAGGGCTGACGAGGCCCTTCTCAGTCCAGTCCAGTCTGTCTGGGATCGGGGAGTCACTCAGCTCCAGGAGGTTCTTATTCATATCCAGAGGAATGTTCTCCATCCTCAGACCGTTCAGCTGAGCATTAATCTCTTCTTCTGTCTGCACACACCAACATACACCTACTTACAGACTGTTTTCTGTAGCTCACACACACACACACACACACACACACACTGACATTGTATTTATTGATTATTGATTTATATTGCTGAGTCTGGTGACGGTGAGGAGGCAACATGAGGAAGAAACCTTGAGAGGAACCAGACTTATTATCATCGTGGTGGCACTTACTGTCCACTTTATTAGGAACACCTCACCCTGCTTATTCATGCAGTTATTTATTCATCAATCATGTGGCAGCAGTTCACACGCTTCAGGTAATGTTCACGTCAAACATCAGGATGAAGAAGAAG